>JBBPBX010024297.1:7205-37862 GCA_038048925.1 Garcialebias charrua | reverse complement strand
TTTAAAGGGGACCACATATAGGTCTTTAAAATTTTTATGTTATGTCTGTGTGCTATCTTGACAATATTAATTCATTTTAATACACAAAATAATTCTTAGATAATCAATTATACCCTTTTTAATTCTGCCATTTTTAACTTTCATTTTGAACGACCGGTTTATGATAATGAGATCTCGTGGCACGCCCTTCAAAGATCTGCTTACATTAACTCCGCCCTCCAAAGGCAGACGAGGATGTCTGAACTCACGTTACTGCCACCCAGAGCCCTGAGCTGAGCTGTAACTGGACCGTGCGACGTATTTATTGTGGGACAGATCAGACGTGTACAAGTTGTCGTGTCATTTTTAATTTTTCCTCTGTAATAAATGTCCAACTCCCTCCCTGACGTCTCCCTCCCTCTCCCTGTGCGCGCGAGCTGGAGGTAGCGGAGCGGATGTCACTCGCGGACACACACACACACACACACACACACACACACATACACACACACACTCACAGCGGGGCTGTCTTGTTATCTGTGTCCCTCGCTCAGCCGCGCGCCGGGCCCGGCACACACACACACACATACACACACACGGGTTTGTCAATGAGGTTTAGCGGTACGTAGTCTGTCCTGCTAATGACACATAAACCAACACACACACACACAGCAACATGCTGCATCGCTGTTCATTCAAGCCTCCCATCTGAAAACTATCAATTTTAAATCTGCTTAGTGCGCGCTCCATTATCTGGGCCAGGAGGGTCAGAGAGTTAGCTGGCTAGACTCTGTGACATTTTTAGCCATTGTGCTGACATGAAATCAGGAAAAACAACCGTCACTGAAGTGGGTGGAGCCGCACCAGGGGTTGCTGGTGAGGGGCTGGACTCAGGGTTTAGGTGGGTTGTGGCTGCGGTTTGTGACGTCACAAACCGCAGGAAGTGCAAAACGAACTGTTTATATCAAAGATAAATAAATCTACTTAGAGTAAATAAACCACTGGGTGCATTTTTTTGGCCTTAGGACTGTTTTTTTATGAAGTAAATACCCAAAGTTGAGTAAAAAAAACATTAAAAAGTGAATTTTGAATATGTGGTCCCCTTTAACTAATTTTCTACGTCCTGCGACTTATGGGGCGAAGCGACATATTAATGGATTTTTTCCCATATTTTTAGACCAATTCTTTTTTTTTTTTTTCATTCAACCTTTATTTAGTCAGGTAAATCTTTTGAAGATATGACAGTTTCCATTCATTCTGACGAAAAAATGGAGCACTACAACTTTCAGCCGCTAGGGTCCACTGACCGTTCCCAGCTCATGTGTCCGAAAAAAGCCTCCTCTGCTCGGACTCACTCTGTCGCAACCCAGCCTCCTGAACTCTGGAGGTAGGTCTGAACTAGCATTTGTTAGCAACATAGCTCATGAACTACACGACAGATTTTGATCAAACTTACAGAAAGTAATCACTGGATGGATATTTACAACCTATTAGCTGTAGGAGATGTTTGAGCGAAAATTCGATTTATTCATCATTTATTTTTGCGACCGTTTGGAAGACGTCAAAGCGAAACAATTTAAATCCAGCAGATTTGGCCATTACGTGAATCTATTAAGGAAAAGTTAAGCTCAGAAACACTTTTGCTATAATGTCAGCTAACAAATATATTTTATAAGTGTTTATCTTGCAAATTTTTTAAAGAAATGAAGCGTATCCGCTCGCTGCGCGTACACGTGGTGAAACTACTTTTTAAATCCAGCTGATTTGACAATTATATGCATTTATTAAGGAAAGGTTAAGCTAAGACACATCGTTGCTATAATTTTCAGCAAACAAATAATTGTTTTTACCGTGTTAATCTTGTTAAAGTCCGTCCGTGCATGCTTCTGTGGCCGCCATATGTAGCAGGGCGGTGACGCTTAACATAGGTGACACGTCAGCGATGACGCATAATAGATGCGACGTATACGAAGGTGCGACACGTTTATGGATGTCAATGTCAAATGTCAATGCTAGAACCTTCAGTTTATTTTATAGATATACTTTTTATACTACTATGCAAAAACTCAGGACAGTATTACACTTTTATTACTTCATTTTATGCTTATGTTCATTAAATGTTTAGTGTTTTAGTGTTGGTGTAAATTTTCATACTTTTATACTACTATGCAAAAACTCAGGACAGTGTTACACTTTTACTATTTTATGCTTATGTTTATTAAATGTTTCAGTGTTTTAGTGTTTAAATGGTTACTGTTGCACCGAGGGACTGAGAGAAACGCAATTTCAATCCTGTGTATGTCCTGTACATATTGCAGTTCTGACAATAAAGTTGACTTTGACTACTAATGTATTTGTTGATTATTGAGTGTGAAATGTTATTAATTGATCTGTTGTTTTTGGAAGTTAATTGTTTAAATTGATTGTTTGTAAATTGTTTGTTTTGGGGTTTTTTTGGGGGGGGAGGAAAGGGGCAGACAAAATAAGAAAATTTTCTTCTTTCTGCCACCTTTCATTTTATGTATTTTGATTTTTTTCACATATTTATGAAATGTTTTTTTTTTCCATTATCTTTTATGTTGTTTTTTTATATATGTAAAATGAATAAAACTTTAATAATAAATAAAATAATATCCGAGGCCTAACGGGGAGTCAGATTCAGATAAGCCACAATTGTTGATTTTTCTTCAGGCAGACAGTTTTTTCTCATTAGCCTTGAGTCCTGCTGGAACTTTCCAGTCCAAAATGGCTAAATTTATGGGTATCCACTCCACTGATTTGTGTTATGAGCCTTCTTGAACGTCAATCCCAACATGCTGATCAGTCCTAGGAGACACAGGTGGCCTACGATTCTCACAAATCACCTCCATCTTACGGTTTAGCTCATAAATCAGCTGATTCTGAGTACTCAAAGCAAGAACCAAACCTTCACACTGACTCGGAAGCTTTGTCATGGCTGAAACTTATTCAAAAGTCAATAAAACAGAGCCCCGCCATTGCCAAAGAGCAGAACCCCTGCTATCATAAATCATAATCAAACTATGTAGTCTCTGTAAGTAAGTGTAGGAAAAAAAAATAATAGTACTGTTATCAGCCAAATAAGTTTTAACATGTTGGCATTTCGGATATCAGCCAATAATCCAATATTGTGCATCCCTACTTGCTACTATGCTTCTTGGTGGTGGAGTATTTTACAAATAAATGGTAAATGGTAAAGTAAATGGACTGTATTTATAAAGCACCTTTCTATCTGATCAAGATACTCAAAGCGTTTTACACTACAATCTGTCTTCATTTACCCATTCATGCAGCACTCTACTAGATCTATATAAAGACTAATCAGTGCTTTTGATCACATCCACCGGTGGGACACATATCAGAGGCAATGAGGGGTTCAATGTCTTGCCCAGGGACACTTCAGAATGTAAGCCAACTAATTATGACCCAGTAAACGGCAATGAGAGCTCTTTGTTCATTGTATTTTTGTATCGCTTCCTGGTGCCGCTGTGGGTGGTATGAAATGGTGTTCAAGCTCGAACTGTGTATTTTTTGGTCTGGTGACGTTAACTGACCAGTTTGAGCTTAAAGAGACAGATTGGAATGAAGACTAATAAAAACACCTTGTAGTGTCTTGAGTTTCCTGTCCATTAATAAACTGTCTCTTAGAATTAAACAACACATTTCTGACATGCTACCTTTTTGGAAAACTTCAGATTCTTAACCAGAAGTTTATTTTTACACAATCCAAGCACGACATGAAACGAGACATGCTGCCATCACATTTTCAACCAAACCTTTTTTTGGTTCAAGACAGTGGCAGCAAAGCAGTCTATAGCCTATATTAGTCCCAGAGGAAGTATCAGACCACAACAGTTACGCGTTTACAGCAGAAACTGCTTTGGGTTAGCTGACCAGTGAGAGTTTGTGTGGAAAGTGAGCTAATTAGAGTGCAGTGTGTCTATGAGGCCAAGGTGAACCACAGGGATGGGCTTGGCCAAAGTTGATTTATGGTCAGAGCTGGACCATGTCTGGACCTCTGCAGGCCAACAGTGCAAGACATTCTTTCAAGAAGAGGCGGACTGATGTGGAAAAGGACCAGCAGTGGTCCAAAGGATTTAGTGGCACATGAATAAATATAGATGGAAATTTTAAAAATCATGTTTCTTATATTTTATTTAAATGTAGGTGAATTGGTGCGTTTGAATGTGTCAAATGTGACACTTTTCTCATAAGTTGGTGGCATTAATTATGAAAATGAATATGTTCACAGCAAAGAACTGCTGTAATTATGGGTGGCATAGATTTAACAAGCGGTTGGAAACATTTCTCTGGGGGTTTTAGTTTATATTGATATGATAGCATCAAGCATTTGCTTCCGATTTGTCTCCTGCAATTCCGTTATGCAAGTGTCCTCTTCCAACACACCCAGAAGGTGCTTGATTGGATTGGATCTGGTGATTGGAGAAGCCACTGGGTGAAGACTCAACAGACCAGGCAATTTCTAGTCTCTTAATGTGGACCACTCACTGTAAACCTCAGAGATGGCTGTGTGTGAAAATCCCAGTACATCAGCAGTTTCTGAAACACTCAAACCAGCCTGTCTGGCACCAACAACTATGCCATGTTTAAATCCAATAATCCTGTTATCCTGCTCTAACATGAGGTGATTACAACAATGGGCCTCAGGATCTCATCATAGTATATCTGTGCATTCAAGATGCCATCAATAAAATGCACCGTTGTCCATAACATACACCTGCCCATACCATGACCCCACCGCCACCATGGGTTACTCCATTCACAATGTAGACAGCAGCAAACCACATGTGCCATAAACACAGTCTGCCATCTGCCCTGTAGTGAAAACTGGGATTGATCTGTGAAGAGAACACCTCTCCATCATGCCATTTGCCATCGAATGTGAGCATTTGCCCAAAACAACGAACTGCTGTCTGATCTCAGATGATCTTGGAGGTGAAGCTGGGATGTGGTGGTCCTGGGCTGGTGTGGTCACACATGGTCTGCGGTTGTGAGGCTGGTAGTGATGGGCTGTCTAAAGCTGAAGGTCTGGGACATGTATAAAAAATAAAAAAAACGCTGAGTTTCTGTAGCTGTTGGAGCTTGATTCGTCTGGCAAAAGTTGTGTGATCAATGACGTCAGAAGCTTTGACTTTGCCGAAGTACAACACTGCTTTGGTACCTCAGAGGTTTTTGAGGAAGTAAATAATTTGACTAATTCATGGTGGGTTTTAATGGTGCAATTTACACAAAATATAACAAACCAGCAACATCAACAGTGAGACATGGAGCCAGCCAGCCTGGTTTTATGTTTAGTTTAACAGGTTATAGCGCTTTAAGAGTCAGAGTCCATGAAAGAAAAAGAAAAGGGCACAAACGGACATCCTGCCATGCCACATGCTTTTAACAAGTTTATTCATTATTATTTATTAATTAGTAAACCATAACTTTATTCTTCCACCCATAAAAAAATAAACATTCAAAGCATCACAATTAGGGATGGGGCAGATCCGATCCAGTATCGGTATTGGTATCCGATACCAGCAGAATGTAAGTATCGGGTATCGGAACCAACCTGCCAATATTTCCGATACTTTCTAGATGTCAGAGAGCACATATATTTCACCATACTCTGTGACTTCTGTCTTAACATTGTTACTTAGCGGTATATTAGTGTTCAATTATAGATTAAATCTGTATCTGTTGATAAAATTCAACAAGAATTACAACTCATATAGTGCCAGAATTAAAAATAAGACTAGAAAATGGGGAGTAGAATGTGATGATTTCCCATAATGCTTAGCAGTATTTTAGACTAGTGTTCCTTGCACCATGAGTCAGAAGGACGTCTGTGGAAGAGACCTGCCTCTTCTTGTATGCCATTTGTTTGTGAATTACTGTAGTGAGGCTCAGAGTGTCTTCTTTGGGTTTACCTCACACAAGTCCGAGTTTTGTGCAACATACGTGCTCTCCCTTCAAGAACTTAATTATTACAGCCTCCTATGCTTGAACACCGATATCGGATCGGAAAAGTATCGGTATCGGTCGATACTCAGTTGTTGTGTATCGGATCGGATCAGAAGTGAGAAATGTGGATCGGTGCATCCCTAATCACAATGTGCCTGACATCAGACACATGATACCACAGGATTTTAACCAACAAACGCCTCATGTCATGCTATAATTTCAAGCTGATCTTTATACTTTTGTCCACAAGAAGACACCAAAAGAAGACTGTGTCTCAAAGTGTCGTAGAGTATTGAACCCTGTTTGGAAACAAGCTTCAGTGCTTCGGAAAAGCTTGATTTGCCCATCACTGGAGGCCGGTTGGATTCTCTGAAACACCTTTGGAGACGACTTATGGTAGAGAAATGAACATTCAATTCACGGGCAATATCTCTGGCGGATATTCCTGCAGTTAGCATGTCAATTGCACCCTCTCTCAAAACTTGTGACATCTGTGGCGTTGTGCTGTGATAAAACTGCACATTTTAGAGTGGCCTTTCATTGTAGTCAGCCTAAGGCACACCTGTGCAATAATCATGTTGTCTAATCAGCATCTTGAGGTGCCACACCAGTGAGGTGGATGGATTATCTTTGCAAAAGAGACATAACACACAACAATATTTGAAAGAAAAAGGCCTTTTATTCAATGTTTTTAACCGAACGTTCTTATTTTTCACATTGACTTCCAAAAGCTGCTCCGCAGATGGTAACATACAGGCTCGGTGTCTTATAAGTCAGCAAACAAGTCTGTGATTAGAAGTTTTAGGGCTGGAAGCACAAGAAATATAAGAATATGGACGCGTTATTTTCAGGCCATCTGATCGAGAGATGTGCTTTTTTATGTATCGGTAGTTTTGACTTGGATGCTTTAGCGTGCCATTTCCACCTTCCTAATAAAGTGGAACAAAAAAATGTCTCATTGCTTTGAATAAATCACTTCAAAGCTCTGTTTTAACGCTGGCTTATAAAGTGAGCTGGCTCGACCTGAAAATCCATCATGAACCAACAGATTTAAGCTAAAAGCATACAAAGTAGTTGAACACTTCTTTTTTCTTTTTTTTCACTTCGGTCTAGTCTTGAGTTTGTACTGGCATGAGCTTCTCGTTGTACGCAAACATTGTAGAGCACAGACACGAGAACGTGTGTTCTAGAAGCACAAACCTATGGTGAAAGTAAGGACGCATTTAACTTGAATACAAAAAGTCAATAAGACTCTTTGCTGGTGGCTGAAATTCATGATGGTCACCGACATGAAATGCAGCGTTTTGTCACAGAATCCTTAAAGAAATGGTTCGTGAGAAACGCAGTCTTGCACTTAACGACTTTAGCAAAGGAAGACTTGACTTTTCACGTTTTCTTAATTTGAACTGATTGATACGTTTGGACAGATGGAGAACAATCTGTAAAATGGAAGCGTGCGTGCAAATACATTCTCAGCTGTTTCTGAGGAGCTAAAATACCCACTCTGTTGTTCACAATGGAACAGAACCATCTGCACTGACAGGCTTGTTCCACTGTGTGAGACTGGGAGCCGGTTGGAGGTCTGTGGTTTGGTACAGTTGGACTGACTCAGCTTATATGTGTGTGTGTTTCTTGGCAGACTTGTGGGCCTCTCTGTTTTACACCTGATTTAAAAAATGGACCCATGATTTGTTTCTTTTGCCATATGACACGCTCAGCTATCTAAAAACGTGACATTTTCCATCACATTGCCTTTCATTTATATCAACTGCTTATACTGTACTGTATTTATGTCACCTTTTGAAGAACAAGACAGCTAAAACGTCAGTTTATTCAATTATTCTGGATGTTTTCTCTTGTTTTCCAATACATACATATATATGTGTGTTTTGAAGCTAAGCTGAGCTTGCTTTTCACTCTTAAGGTTTCTGGCGCCAGCAGAAAACACACCCGAGCGAGCAAAATCCAATGCAGAAGACCTTACAGTAATAAAAATCAAGACAGTTTGAAAAAAGAAAACCTGATCTTGAAAGTTGGCAGAATTTTTTTCTTAAGGAGAAGATTACAAAAGTCAGCAGGCCAAATCAGTTTTTTTTTTTTAAGTGAGGTTGCATGGAGTAAGTTTGAGCAATCATTCTCTTACCTGCTGTGGGTGGCAGTAAGCACAATCTCATTTTGGAAAATTAAAGAAAAATTTGTGTGACATTGTAAAAACTAATCATTATGCAGAGCATTCAAGGAATAATTTCTGTTGTCTCATGCAACCCAAAGTCATAACCCTCTTGTAGCTCAAGCATATGCTCGATTATGTTTAAATGTGGCCTTTTCACATGAGACTGTTGATGACTATGTCATTATGTTCTTAACTGAACAAGTTGCTTCAATACCAGTGTGAATACTGGCTGCGTATTTGATGACAAATCTGTCGTGCCTCACAATTCTGACAACTGTTAATAAAATTGATGTGTAAAAGCAAACATGCCCTTTTTTAAGGCAATGAGAAACCAACAATGAAAGCCAGATTACGTGGTGGAAAATAAAACCGTAATTGGAAAGACAACTTGTCATTGTCAGAATGGTTTTAGTAACGTAGACATACCGTAGTTAGCATAGCATCACAAATACTTGGTTGACAAAATAGTGACAACATAAACAGCTGTCTCAAGTCGGCGTGTCATTTCTTTAAACCGCTAGAAAATCTTAAAGTTTAAATAGTTTTAGATCATTAGATTGACTTCTCTCGTCTCTTCATTTCGGGGGGGGGGGGTGTTAACCAATCTAAGAACAAATATTGCAAGATTTCTTTCTTTTTTTAAACATACACCATTCCATTTTATTAGTTGATACAAATCAAACTCTGATTTATGAAGAATTAAAATACAAGCTAGCTCTTAGACATTTTTTTTTTTCATTTACCGGTACCCTTTATTTATCCAGGTAGTCTCATTGAGGCAAGAGAACTCATTTTCAAGAGAGACCTGTTTAGGGAGCAGATGGTGGGGTTACATCAATGCAATATGCAGCATGGCAATGGTTTTGTTAAGCCCAAAAAAAAAAAAATGCTGACATTTATTAAGCTCAACCAAAAACAGCATTAAGCACGTTTCTGTTTCCTCCCTCACGCTCCACTCGATCCTTAAAACCTTATTTCATCAAACTGTTTCGGTATTTACACTGTAAATTTCGTTTCAAGCCACTTGGTCCAATTCTTCTGTTTTGATTGCACGTTACATTTTATTTCATTTTTTTAATAAAAACTAATGTTACCTGTTGGATCTCTTGCATAATTTTGCAATTTTTTTATGTTTGTATTTTGCTTTAAAATTAATAGAATTATGCATTTGTCTGTGCATTTCCTGTTGCAAGTTATGCTGTGTTGCAAATGTAAATGTAATTATATGTAAACCCTTTTTAAAATAGTTTTTCTTCATATCAACACAGCTCTGACTGGCCTCCTGTGTCCCTCCACGTCAGTCGCCTTAAAGCCACCTGAAAGTGACCTCCTTACCTGTGTGGCCATGCGTCTTATCACCATCTTCCTCCTCCTGCTGCTCCTCTGGTCAGCTGAACCTCGGAGAGGCCTTGGGTCAAAGGTTACAGAGAGGAGCGCCAGGGGTCGCGTACGAGGCCGAGGCCGGGCCGGGGTCACAAGGCGTCAAACTCAGGAATGTAAGGAGTACGTGGAGGGAGGGGAGAAGTTCCTGGACTGCCAGGATAGGCAGCTGACCTCTGTGATGCAGGACTGGCCCAAAGATGTTCACCACCTCCTGCTGGCAAGAAATAAAATTCAGGTATTTGTTGGCAGCTTTAAACTTTCAGGTGTTTAGTGTTTACGAGACTTTAAAAAGACCAAGAACGATTGTAAATGGTTGGAAAAGTCAGCCAGTTTAATTGAGAACCGACGATTGACTAATAAGCCCTTGAAAACACTCAAGATGTAATTTTTATTCTTTCTAAACCAAAGTGAGAAAAACCTCAAATTAAAGCATTGCAAATTATAAAATTAATCAAAATAAAGTTTTCCTGAACACTATAAAATAATGCAAATTGAAAGAGTTTACTCAAAAATATATATATATATATTTTTTCAGATTTAATGATGTGCAGCTCTGAAATGCAGGCACACACTCAACGTAAACAAAGCATTCATCTGCATACGGTACTCAAGAAATGTGCATGAATACATCACAACTGTCACATTTGATCCCATATGGCTCCTCCTGACAAACCCAGTTTTAGAAGTTTCATTAAAATCTGTTCATGAGATATAAGTAGGGAGGTCCAGTGGTTTTTCTCCAGGTACTCCAGTTTCCTCCCACAGACCAAAAACATGCATGTTAGGCTGCATTCAGGCCCAGGCCTCCCTTGCAAAAGAGATCTGAGATCTCAGTGGGATAAAGGTTAATAATATTAATAATAATCCGTGATCTCGTTCTTTTGGTCACAACCCAAAGCTCATGACTATAGATGAGGGTAGGAATGTTTATTAACCATAGAGTGCACCAGATTAAAAGGTGTAATATCAATGAACAGGTCTGTTTTCATACATAAGGCACACTGGACAAGGTGCATTAAGTGAAACAAAACAGTCAGATAAGTCAAACTTTTTTCCAACTCATTAACAATAACTACATAAAATTTGTTCGAGGTCAGTAAGCACAACCAGAATTAAAACATAAGATGCACCTGATTATAAGGCTCGCTGTCGATTTTTGACAAAATTAAAGGATTTTAAGTGCGCCTTATAGGCTGAAAAATATGGTAGTTTGAGCCAAGTTTTAAAGGATTTTGAATAATGTGGACTGACAATTTGGACTCAGACAGTTTGCTTTTCAGTAAAAAGAGTACCGGTACAGTAGGTTCAGATGAATGTTTACTACAATTACAGCCTCATTTGATGCACAAAATATATCAGAGTTAGGAAGATTACAAACCCAGCCAACTTGTTGAAACCTCGAGCATCTGTTCACCATTTATCTGGGACTGAGATCAAAAACACACTGTGTGTTTGTATGTGTAGACTTGTGTGTTTTTTGGGTGACCAGACTGGATATGTATGTCCATGTGCAAGTAAAAAAAAAAAAAAAAAGAATCCTATACACAACATGTAGAATAAATAAAAAAACAATGATACAGAGATACAGAGCAATTATGAGTAAAATAAATGGAAAAAGTTAAAAGTAACAAGGAAAAGCACAAAACAATTTTTGTTTTATGTGTCTGAACATTGCTACATTTCAAATGTTTTCAATAAAGCCACAATCTGAGCTTCAAAGCATACAAGCTTGTCTAATTAAAAGGCTTGAACTGGTTTAGATTTATTTGAGATCAAGCAATTCATTTAATATGTGGAACACAGAAGTCTTGTTTTTCAAAACACAAAACCGAACCTTATTATTTCAATCTGACAGTTGAACTAACCTTAAATTAATGTCTATTTTAGCTCAATAAAGATTTAAATGTTTTTCATGAGATCGTGAAAAAGTTGTAACACTTCTTATTCACTCAACCACTTATGAGCCGCTGAGAAGAGACCCAGGAAGTGGTTAGTTACAAGAAGTTGATAGATTGCCTGAAACATTTGGAGCAGGACAAGGCTATGGACCTTACCAAGCTCCGCCCACAGGGCCGCGTTTCATTGGCTAATACCCATAACACGTCACAGCGCAGCTTCCACGTGCGTGCTGGTCTCACAAAACAAACGCTACGGTAGCGTTTGTGAGACCGGCACCACATGCTACTTACATTGCTAGCTAGCATACGTGCAGAATTTTTCTGCGTCAGGGCTGGAAAAATGCTCCTCCACCGTCAGTGGGGTATCTGTACAGGAGATGTCAGGTACCCTGACCGTATTTGTGGAAGTAAAATTCACCGTTTCCCTATATGTGAAACTGAATGCCTTGCTTGGATCAAAGCTTGTGCACGACCACAAAACTGAACAATTATTTCTTTCACCAGCAGAGAAGGGTTGACCTGCTTTTGAAACCTGCTAGTTAACAACACGCGGTCACGATGAGAGAAAGCCACAGTTCACTGAACGTCCTGGAAGTTGGGAAGAAACAGCTCTGCTAACTCCACATGAGCTAGCTAACACAACGAGCTCTACTGTCGATTTCACCTAAAACTGCACAAAATCGTGACACGAAGGCTGGATTTTAACTAACACACCGAACGGCTGAGCTCGTTAGCCCTCACAAAAGTCGCTGTCGGCGTGTTTAGCAGCTAAAGCAGCAACGGCTAACCAACCACTTAAGGAATGAATGGAGATTACAGTTAGCATTAGCTTTGCGACCAAGGCACACTCAAAGTTTTGCCAACAACAGAAATCACTGATTTCAAAAGTAACCCTCAAAACCATGAATGCCTGACTTACCCAGCCTTGCAGGACAATAGGCATCAGTGATCCTGTCCACAGCTGTAATAATGCTGAGCGAGCGTGTGAGGAGCTGATGTTTTCCTCATCAGACAGTAGCATTAGCGGTGACGCGCACGCTGTTGGAGGCATCGCGTGGCTCAAACAACTTGATAACGTCCAAAAAAAAATAACATGAACTTGTTGGTTCCCCTGTTCATTGTCATGGCTGATATTTTGTTGGAATCTGGCAGAAATGATACACTATTCGACTCAGAAATACCCTGCAGAGTCAGTCGACGCCATATTTTCCATTGCCGCTCATGCTGCGCTTGGGAGACATGCAGCCATGTTGGAGCTTAGGGGGCGTTTCTGGGCGGAGCTTGGTAAGGTCCATTGACCGCATTCTGTACCACAGACTTTACCCAGGGGAGGCCACACCTAGTCTGTATAGTTTAGCTAAAATTCACAAACAAGGTGTACCTTTAAGACCAATTGTTAGCATGATTAACTCGGTCACTTACAATGTTTCCAAATATCTGGCGTCTGTACTCATCCCTTTAGTTGGCAGCTCAGAACACCACATACAGAACACCATGGACTTTGTGGATAAGGTGAGGGATGTCATCATGGAGACTGATGAAACAATGGTCTCTTTTGATGTCACATCACTCTTTACGTGCATTCCTGTTGATGAAGCAGTAGAGGTGGTCTGTTTAAGGTTAAAATCAGACACCACTCTGAACAGCAGGATCACGCTTTCCACAGAGCAACTGTGTCAACTCTTGAAACTGTGCCTGCAGTCAACCTACTTCACATATGGGGAGCAATATTATAGGCAGAAACATGGGTGTGCTATGGGGTCTCCAGTTTCTCCTATTGTTATGATTGTGTACAGCACGTTGGTCCTGTTGGGTGCATAAAGTGCTCTATAAATAAAGTTGGTATGGTATTGTTGCCAACCTGTACATGGAGGAGGTAGAAAAGAGAGCCTTGACGTCCTTTTCAGGGACACCATTGGTTCAGGTATGTTGACAACACCTGGGTTAAAATTAAATCTCAAGAAGTCCAACATTTCACTGATCACATCAACTCTGTGGATAAATATACAGTATTAAGTTCACACGAGAAGATGTAAAAAATAGCAGGCTGGCTTTCTTGGACTGTGAGATCTCAGTTTCTAATGGAGGAAATTTGCAAGCTGAGGTGTACCGCAAACCCACACACACAGACCAGTATTTACAGTTTGACTCCCATCACCCTCTGGAGCACAAGTTAGGAGTCATCAGGACTCTGTACCACAGAGCAGACAGCGTCCCCACTAACTCAGGAGCCAGACAGAAGGAGAAATCACACACAAAACAGGCTCTAGAGAAATGTGGATATCCTAACTGGGCCTTCCTGAAAGCAGAGAAGAAACCCAAACAGGACTCCAGCAGCCATCAGGTGAAAAGAAGGAACCCAGACCCAGACCAGTGGTCATTCCGTATGTTGCGGGAGTTTCAGAGACATTGAGACGTTTATTTTCTAAACACAACGTCCCAAAGTGTTACCGATTTGGGGTCATCTGCTCATTACTGCCATATATTAACAGAGAGTTTGTGATAAATAAGAAACATCGATTTGGGTGGATATTCTCTAATGTTGACACAGGGAAGTATCAGAGTTCTTTAGAGTATTTGCACGCTCTGGTGCTCTAGGGCATGGCTCAGTTCAAGTAGAAGGGAAGGTAAATGGTAAATGGACTGTACTTACCGGTATACAGGTATAGCGCCTTTCTATCTAATCAAGATACTCAAAGTGCTTTACAACACAAGCGGTGTCCTCATTTACCCATTCATACAGCACTCTACTAGATCTCTACAAAGCTAATTGAACAAATCATTCTAAAGAGATTAATCAGTGCTTTAGCTCACATTCATACACCTATGGGACACACATCGGAGGCAATGAGGGGTTCAGTGTCTTGTCCATGGACACTTTGGCATGTGGCTGCTGGTGGATTCGAACCCCCAACTCTTGCATTAGAGGATGACTGCTCTAACCACTCAGCCACAGCCACCCCTTAACAGCTCACAGGAACTCCAAGGACTCATAAGTCCCTGCCTCAGCTCATCGGAGCAAGGAATCGCTGTATCAGTTGGACTTCCAACCCCTTGGACAACAAAAATCAACTATTAACTATCTCTCAAGCAATATATGGACTCAATCCATCACTGGTTCTAAATGTAATCATTGTATAGGACTGTGCATATTGCTGTTCCCTCTGCAAATCATCAATTAAAGCAAAGCATAAACGTTTTTTAAAAAAAAGGCCCCAGTGCCTTTTAAACCCCAAAATACATTACGGCAAAGACTGGTTCATCCCAAAGATCCAGTTCCCCCGGCACAGAGTAATATTGTGTATGTTGTTCAATGTCAGGAGGGCTGTGATCAGTCTTACATCAGGGAAACTTAAACAGCCACCGGCCAAAAGGATGGCCCAGCACAGAAGATCAACATCATCAGGCCAGGACTCTGCGGTCTACACTCATCTCCAGGCCAGTGGTCAGGGAAGAAGATGTTCACATCCTGGATAGAGAGAAACGATGGTTTGAGAGAGGAGTAAAGGAGGCCATCTTTGTAAAGAAAAAAAACCTGTCCATCGTTAAACAAAGGTGGAGGCCTCCAGGTTCAACTGTCCCCCTCTTACAATGCTGTTATTGCTAGTATCACTCAGCCCTCTGTGAATAGCAAACAGCCATCAGGGCAGTAACGATCAACTGTTAAGCTGATGGTCCTCCTTTTGCATGTGAACATAGTTTTGGCTGTCACCAGCAAACTAGTTGATCCACTATGAGAAGGTGCTATCTATAAGACTGAGTTTGTTGCAGCTCCACAGACCGAAGAAGAATTTTGAATAAAAGACTAAATATTTCAACAAAGAAGAATCCACCCAGAAATCCTGACTCAACCTTTTTAGACTACCTGTTCTTTTGGATTGCATTGAAACACACTGGTAGGATGCAATGAAAAGTAGTGTGAGAGAGTGCACAGGAACAAGCGAGGGAGGCAGTGATGCTCTGTCTGTAGTATCCCACTGGGCTGCCACTATTGGAAACTCGTATTTTTGGCTTAAAATTAGGAGAAAATTAGCTCATTTTCCATTGCAGTCTCACTGAATTGTGAATTTGTCATGCAACCAAGTTTTGCATGATCTGTTTTTATGTGCATGGCTTGCAAAACTACATAGGCAATTTGCAGTATCTTGAAGCTCACCTCTATCCACAACATACCCACCTCAGACCACTTTGCATCCACCTTGGCAGTCAAAGCAGGTTGCAACTTCATCCTCTGTTGGTGTCATTGTCAGAAACTACGGAAGTATAGAGGTGTTACGTCTCATTGTCATGGAGTTGTCTAATGTGCAAACAAAAGAAAAGTAATCTTGGAAAATAACAAGTTTTCCAAGATGAACGGAGAAATACGCATTCATTTTGTTCTCACCACAAATCTGTGTGGGACAGCTCACATTTCATCCACTGGACCAATGAACATTCAAGTCAGTTAAATCGTCTGACATCATATGTGCCAAAGTTCAGGCATCTCGCTGAAGGCAGACTGAAACAATCTCCCCTCTGTATTTTGACTGTCTCAGGGCATCATTGAATTTAATTTTTGGACTGGAAAGCACCTTGCATGGTAGTCTGCCGCCACCGGTTTATGAATGTGTGTAGCATTCAATATATGTGTAGCACTTTGAGATTTTCAGTAATGAAAAGTGCATTATAAATTGAATTAATTATTATTATTATTATAATTTTTGTAGTGTCTTGTTGCCTTAAAGTTTAATTCATTAGTTGTGTTTGAATCTCAGCTTGCTATTTCAAACATTCCTGTTTCGTCTTCAGGTTTTGAGGGACAACATGTTCGCCCAGTTCACCCAGCTGAAGAGCTTAGACCTCCAGCAGAACATCGTATCTGTGGTGGAAGATGACGCGTTTAGCGGCCTCTCCCAGCTCACCACCCTGCTCCTTCAGCACAACCGTCTAAAAACGGTCTCAGAAGAAGTCCTGCTCCCTCTGCGCCGCCTCACCTACCTCCGAATGTTCGACAACCCTTGGAGCTGTCGCTGTCCGCTGGACAGCCTGGTCAGGACCCTGCAGGTTCCCAGTAACCGCAACCTGGGAAACTACGCCAAGTGTGCAGAACCATATTCACAGAAGGGCCAGAAGCTGAAAAAGCTGGATGTGGACTTGTTGTGTGCTGAAGGCCCAGGGACGGAGGACGGAGACAAACCACAACCAGGTCGTCCAATTAACGTGAAGCCAGAAGCTGTTTCCATTTGCACCTATAAATACACTAAACTTCTGGACTGCAGCAGCAAAGGTGAGGAGAATCTCATAAAACAATATCTAAACCAGTGTTTCCCAACCATGGCCCCTGAGGAACACCATCCTGCATGTTTTAGTTGTTCCTCTGCTCCAACACACCTATTTGAAAGATTAACAGTCTTCTGCCAAACTTAAGGAAGTATAATTAAACCACTGAATCAGGCGTGTTGGAGCAGAGAAACAACTAAAACATGCAGAATGGTGTTCCTCAGGGACCATGGTTGGGAACCCCTGATTTAAACAATCTGAATCTGCCAATATTTGGATGCCACAGCAACATAACTGATCATTCGTATTGAGAGCAATGAATATCTAGACAATTTAAGAGCTGAACAGGTCACAAAATCCAGCAACTCAAACGTTTTTTTTGGGGTTTGCTCTGCACTCAGTGTGGACTCAGTCTTACGTGTCCGGTGAAAGTTGGCACAAAAGTTGAATTTGCAGTCGTGCTTTGGTTACATGGCAGACAGCGAGGAGAAATGTTTGTTTTCATGAAGTCTGCTGCGTGAGATGTGCCAGCTTCTGTGGAAGGAAGAGAGCTGCCTCCAGCTCAGTCCAAGCTCTTTCGAGCTGTCAAACTCTTTCACTTGGTGGAAAACTTGGCTTTATGCAGGCGTTAGTTTAATGGATGAATAACCTGAAGCAGTGGTACAGATCTGTTGAGGTGGTGCTTTCTAAAAGATCTGAACTACCACTGGTGAGTTGTCTCACAAGTCCTGGTGTGTCGGTTTCAAAAGTCTTTTAAACTGCAGCTTTTTATCTGTTTTTTTATGTTAAATCTAACCTCTGTGGTGTTTTGAAAACAGCACAGTTCATCCTAATATTTAATATGGAAATGTAAGTTCTAATCTTCTGCACATTTTTCTGCTTTTACAATCAAGCAATGGAGCTCAGAAGCTACAAATGTCACAAAATCTGTCGTTCAGAACTAGAAAGATTTTCATTTTATGCAAGCAAGCTAAATGCCAAGTGCGGAATGACAGCTGGGATTTGTTAAAGAGGCAGAAACTGTTTGATCAAAGTTAATATAAGCTAAATATAAGCTAAATTTAGAAAACAAGATTGCTTATACTGGTATTAAAATTCCCAGAAAGTTTTTAAAAGCCAAATTGTACCTTAAAGCTAAAGACAAAAAAAGGTACTTAAAGCCTTTAGTTAGTATAACATCTAAAAGGTAAGCTTAGCAAAACAGTAGGTAAAAACTTAAATGAACAAAAATTGTTGCTAAAAATGTTAACGAGCAAAACGATTGATAACGGTTTTACTCCGGTTTCCTCCCACAGACCAAAAAAAAACAAAAAAAAAAAAAAAACAGGCTTGTTAGGCTGATTGGTGACTCTAAATTGACCCTAGGTGTGAGTGTGAGAGTGGATGGTTGTTTGGTGTGAGTGAGACAGGTCCCTCTTGTAAATGAGTCCCCGTGACTCAACGAGGCTAGCCTGTATACATAAAGGTTGAATGAATGAATGAATGAATAAAACCAGAAAAGCAATAGCAAAAAGGACCACGAATAGTTGAATAGTTAAAAACTAAAATTAGCGAATAGATAAAACTCCCAAAACTGTTGGCAAAAGCTAAATGTAGCAAAATAATACCTAAAAAATAAATGTAGCAACATTGGAAAAAAAATAAAAAAAATAAACGCTAGCAAAACTGTAACTAAAAGCTAAAAAACTGTTTTTAAATGTAGCTAAAAGCTCAAATTTAAACAGTAGCTAAAAGCTAAACTCATTTGAACAAGAGCTAAACCTAAAACGATCAACACAAATTTTTTAATGTCAAATTCAGCTAAAATAAAATAAAAATGCATATAAATTAAACAAAAACCATATTTAGAAGAAAAAAAATCATAGTCCCCATCTTCTGAATCAGCTGCAGGATTTGATACGTGTACGAGTAAAATTTCTGATTCTGCCAAAACACTTTCAGAGGAAACTGAACAGGAAAACATTGGTGTGACAATATCAGAGTAAAAGAAGGAAAAGAAGGCCTACTCTACGTTCTTTCTGCTTCCTTTCTTTTTCCCATCTGCTCTTGTTTGTGTGTAAAACTGACTCTACAGGACCATATATTACTGTAGTGCCTTTTCAAGGACACAAAGATAAAAGTTTATGAAGACACAGATGGATCACTCCTTTCTGCTTCCCATGTCTCATTGTTTTACAGCCTTATAAATTAATTGCCTCAGAAATCAAAGACTGTTTTTGATGATTTTTTGCATTTATTTATTAATAGAGAGCCTCATGCCTGTCAGAGAGAGCAGATCTTCACAACGACGAGCCAAAACCACACAATGCAGTGTCTGTGCTGTCTAACTGCTTGAGGAAGCTTTTGTACATTTTCCAGATCATTTTTCACTATTTAATGTCAAATACTTGAATCGTCTCTTTATCTGGACTACTCATAAAGCTCCTCTGTTTTTCTCGCAGTGTGATTATCCCATCAATCTCTTCACCGCTTTCATTCTTTAATAGTAACTCCACGTCCTGCTTCCGTTTAAACCCGGACTCGTGAATGAAATGAGGTTTTTGATGTGTGAATGGTGCCTAACACACTGCAGCTGCTATGCATCATATTCATATTATAATTGTCTGTGTTTTCCCTTGAAAGGGGCCTAATGTATTGCTGCTCTGTTGTTACCAGATCACTGGAGTCTGGCTTTTCTTGTTCCTGTAGCATTTTTTTGATTCACCACAGCGGTTCTTACCTCCCAGTTAGAATGAGAGGTGAATTATAACATTGCAGTTATTTGCCTCTTAGTTTAAACACTGACAGATGTATACAGACGTCATTAGCACGCCATTATGGCGGGCTTGAAAAATGTTTGATATAAACTAGAGAAACTGCATTTCCTGTGAAAATGCAGTGTGAATGCTTATTGCTGAATAACTTGCTGAAAAACAGCTGAAATTAGCTAAAAAGCATGCTGAAATGTAGCTGAAATGGAAGAACAAGCCTAAATTAGCAGGAGAAAGCAGAAAGAAAACACATTTTCTGAATTAGGTTTAAATGAGCAGAAATGAGCCCAAAAATTATAGGAAATTGGCTAAAACGCTGAAATTAGCTAAACATAGCTGAAAAGTAGCTGAAAAGGGAGAAAGGAGCTTAAACTACAAGAAGTGGAAGGCGCTGCAATGAGTTTAAAAAAAAAACGTACAATTAGCTGAAAAGGCTACTTTGTAAATTTCTGCACAAAAACAGCTAAATAGTAGCTGAAATAGCATAAAAAGCTGACACTATATAGACGAAATAAGCTGAAAGGGGAATAACAAGACGAAATTAGTAGAAAGAAGTTAGTTAGACTGAAAGTTGCAGAAATTACCACATAATGAAATTATCTGAAAACAGCTAAAATGAGCTAAGTGCAAAAAAGTAAGCTTAAGTTAGCTTAAAGCTGCACTATGTAACTTTGTAATGCAGTCTGTAACTTTTCTAACAATATAATTTTAACATATTTCTTCACTCTGTCACTATCTACTGACAGACTGATGTTAGACAAAGTAATCTCTGAAAAAAACTATAGTCCCCTTGCTTCTCTATCAGCATTTATAAAAACACTAAAAACACAGAGTGACCCGTCCTTAACCAGCCAATAAAAACAGAGTTTGTAACCAGCCAATAAAAACAGAGCTTGAATTTGAATCAGCCAATAAAAACAGAGCTTGAATTTGAATTTCAGCAGAGATCCGCATGTTTTGCCTGTTGAAAATTTTTCTAAGTTCTGCACTCTACAGAAAGTTACACATAGCACCTTTAAAGTGTCTGTGACATCATCTTTGAAGGAGGGAGATGCACATTACCTTATTTTGAAATATGAATTATGTTTTTCAGAACGTATGCTAGAATAAACGTCTAAAATAAAAACAGATCTTCAAAGGGACTCATTTTTTTCAAACTATAATTAATGTTGAATAATTACTAGATACATTAATTAACGTATTACCATTTCTGTGCTCTTTAGAGCTCTGGGGGGGGGCCTTAAGATCGGGTCCAAGACCTTGAAAACTTCCTGCTGCAAATCGGAGTCCCACTCACTTCCTGAACGTAAAAGCTAAAAATAAATACTGCTGCAGACCTAAATTCTAACCAGCAGTTTCTTGTTCATCACTCAAAATAACTTCGGCTTCCCAAACTGAAGACAAATCGCTCTAATCTTCACTTAAATTGATAAATTCGTCGGATTTTATATGGTCCGCCATTGTATTTTACAGGGGGCGTTCCAGCTCACATTCTTCTTGGTACGTCACTGATGTCGTGTGCGGAAGTACTCGGATTTCCCGTGAAGAAACACGGCGCAAATTTTAAACTGACTTTGAAATGAATTTTCATTAATTTATCATTTTGTTTGCAAAAACGAACATAGTTGAATGATACAAGATATATATATATATATTGTGCCATTTTATGCAAAGTTCAAAGATGATGTCACAGACACTTTAAGTTAGCGGAGTGAAGTGGCGAGAACAGAATTTTTCCATATTAGGCAGAAAGAAGCAGAAATGAGCACAAAAAAGTGGAAATTATCTGGAAATAGCTGAAATTAGCAACAACAACAAAAGAAAAATGCCAGCTTAAAAGTAGCTAAAAAATAATCTTAAATTACCAGAAGGAAGTAGAGAGCAGATTTTTGCTGAATTAGGCTGAAATAAGTTAAAAATTTGTGCCAAAAATGTGGAATTACCTGAAAAAACTAAAATTAGCATAAAACAGCTAAATAGTAGCTGAAATGGCAGAAAATGCTGAAACTTGCAGAAATAAGCTGAAAGCATAACAAGCTGAAATTAGCAGAAAGAAGTTAGAAGAAAAAAATTGTAGTTAGCAGAAAGAATCTGAAAGGCTCACAAAACAGCTGAAAAAAACAGCCGAAATTAGCTGAAAGTAACAGAATTTATTTTTAAAATTTGCACAAAGAAGCTGAACCAGAACAAAATGTGAAAGGAGCAGTAAAAGGCTGTAAACAAATCTAATGATTTGAAGGATGTACATTAAAATTATTCATTTTATATGAAAAACAAATGTCAGAGAAGGATAAATATTTCAAAAAGCTAAAGTTGCACCAATAGGCTACCAAAAGTCTTAGCACCGTTCTCCTGAAAAAGCTGAATGTTTTGATTTATGATTTGTTGAAATGGCTAAAAAATTGTGGATCAAAAATAGGCCGAAAAATGTACGGAAGAAAAAATGAATCACATAGGGTGAATGCTTCATAAACATTCACACAATGAGCATACAACATGCTCTCAGATTGTCTCGTTTATGAAGTTTTTTTTTTAATTCAGTCAGATTTTACGGAGCTACACGGCTTCATCTGGAGCAAGTCATGACGTCTTGAGATCAGCACGACTCAGTCCTCTCCAAGTTTTGCAATGCAACATCTTAGGCATGGATTTTGCTTTTAGGCCTCATCGCATTAACTTTATGCTACTGAGACAGAATCAGTGTCTACAGAGCTGTGGGAACGTGTTTTATGTAGATGATGCTGGGATGAAGGGGGATAAGCTGCACTACCGCAAGTGACCAAGCAGGAACTATAACACAAGTTAGCATGCATTTTAAAAGTTTTTACTCATTCATTTATTTACCCTTTTTTATGTTTTATCACATTTTTTTATTTTTTTTTTACATTTCTTATTAAATGCCTGTTCGGAAATAGCACATAAAATATAAGTTTAAAGTTTTGTTTGCGAGGCACTGTTATAGAGCCGATGCCTCTCAATGACAAGGTCGCCAAATCAAACCCCGACCTGCGTTCTTTCTGGGTGGAGTTTGCATGTTCTTTCCGTGCATGCGTGGGTTTTCTCCCGGTACTTCGCTTTCTTCCCACAGAGCAAAAATGTTCATTTTCGATTAATTAGTAACTCTAAATTGCCCCTAGGCCCTGTGACGGGCTTGCTACCTGCCCTGGTGTGCCCCACTCTTGCAGTGACGTCTTGAAATGGGCACCAGTGACCCTAAAAGGAAGAAGCGGGTACAGAAAATGGATGGAAGGGTATTAGAAACATATTTTCTAATCAGCTGTCTGATCAAATGTCTTGTACAAACATTCTTGATATGTAAAAGTACTACAGAAATACACCATGTGTGTTCAGTTATACCACACTCTTGTTGCATAGAAACTCACCTGCAGAGTTTGTTTTGATTTATTAACTTTTGAGACCGAGCTCACCGTGTCATTAAATCACTGGCTAATGGAAACACATAAATCATAATAAAAAGGGCTATTTAAAGTTACTTTGACTTGAAGCTATTTGTAAAATGCAGCGGCAAAGTGACTTACTGTATGTTCATGATGAGATGACTGCTCCATTCCTGACACGATCTGCTTCTTTTCTCATCTTGGAAATGTATACAATAGGAAGGTAGCCCTGGATGTCGCCTGAGTGCACGCTGTCAAACTGCTCTAAAACGCAACTCATACACTGAGGTCAAAAACTAACAAGTTCATCTTAAAAGAGAAAACTACGCCAGGAGAATCTGGCTTTTAACCCTAAACATGTCATTGTCATAAATATAGCAGATATATAATATAAACAGAACAGCGATTGTGTTTTTTTAGACAAACCTATTCTGTATGTTTTGTGCGTCGTGTCACATAAACAGCACAAAGGGATTAATAAAAAATAACATTCATGTAAAATTTTCATCCAAACTGCACAGCTTTACATTGATCTTTGAAGAATCATGTCTACTTCCTTTTCTGCTGCTTAAAAGAAACGGGTCTCGCTTGCAAATGAGTCCTCGAGACTCAATATTGTATAAATAAAGGTTAAATAAATTTGAATAAAAGCATGAAAATACCCCCTCCCTTCCTCAAGGACATGGACCTGTGACAGAGCTCAACCGAGCTGGCTGAAAAATAAGCATGTCTTATCAGGACTATGGCTGTTTTTCTGTCCAGTTAAAGGGATAGTCTGGTCATTTTTGAAAGGATGTTGTGTCAAATAGCTATCCACATGCAGTACCTTAACCATCATGACATCAGTCATAGAACATAGAGTGTGGAGAAAACAGAAAAAGCTTTTGTCTTTGACTAATGACCAACCAAACTGCTAATTGTTTTTTGTATTTCAGTGTTATAAAACAATCCTTTTGCGAAAACAACATGCTGCAGTGGCTTCGGATGTCATCAGCCTATTAGATACCATACCATTTTATTTATAGAGCACTTAAAACAGCGACAAGGCCAACCAAAGTGCTGCACAAACAAACGAACAGGCAACACACACAACGAATTACAAAAAAAATAGACATTAAAAACATTGCAGATAGTAAATAAGACGACCAAACACAGATCATGGACGTTATTGTTCCTCCTACCTCCTAGCAGTTTTAAACTTACGTTGTTATCGCTGATAATATGCAGCTTCGCACGCGGGTATACAGGAAGTGTTTTTCATGCTGATGATGTGAATGAATGCTACGTTAGCTAATTTCAACTTCTACACTTTTGCATGAAGTGTGTGTCGCAGTTTTTGAAATGTGTGCAATGTTTGGTTGACAAACTAAAAGAAAATTAAGCAAAACAAATGTTTTTCAAAAGATCTACTACAGCAGATTCAACAAAGATAGCATCTACCTCCAGGTCTGATTGACTATTTTTCCAGTTTAGCTGGATAATTTAGCTGCAGCCACTTAACAGAAGACAGTTTAGCTGCTGATTATCCATGCTGCTGATTTCTTACTTTAAGATGCTATATTCATACCCATTTGCTCACGACAGACTCGTTTTCAGGCTGCTGTTTAATACACCATATTATATTACCATATTTTTCGGGCTATAAGGCGCACTTAAAATCCTTTAATTTTCTCAAAAATCAACAGTGAACCTTATAATCCGGTGCACCTTATGTATTAATTCTGGTTGTGGTTACTGACCTCAAACTGATTTTATGTGGTACAAGGCGCTCAATAAGTTGTCATAATGTTTTACGTAGTTTCGCTTAATGCGCCTTATCGTCCAATAAATATGGTACATTATTATTGTTTAGCATATATCTTAGATCCTTGTATACTGTTTCTTTTTTATTTTATTGCTATTTTTGGGTGTCACTGGGACCTTGAGTACACAGTTTCGTTCCACCTCATGTACCACATGTGATGCGAATGACAATAAAGTCACCTTGAACCTTGAATTCATTCACCCCATCTCTCCTCCTCATTCATTCAGCTGTCTGATAGGTAAAAGTATACTTTAACACATGCTGAAGCATGAGCTCAACATTTCATCTGAAGCATTTAGATCATCAGATAAAGACTTTCTGAAAATGTATTCAGGAAGCAAACAAAAGCAGCAACTTCTGATTACATGCAAGATAAAATCAGTTCTGCTTTTCTGAAACTTTCCATGCTGGAAGAACCAAGTCTCACAGTACACCGTTTCGAGGATAATCCGCGTTCGCTGTAAAACACAAAGGACAACAGATGGAGCGCCGCTATACAGAAGAAAATGTTGCTTTTGGCTCTGAAGGTGGAGGAAGTCTGTTGGGAGCCTGGGAATATGAGTTTCTGCTCGTCGTGCCAGCTGTTTTTCCTATTCTTCTTTAAAGCTGGAGGTCTGCTCAGGCAAAGCTGCAGACACATGTGCACGTAAAGGCCGGCTGAGATTCTCTTCGGACCTCTCAGAGGACAAGTCCTCACCGTGGATAGCTGGGAACATAAAACTGAAAGCGGCGTCAAAATGTTCCTTCCCTTTGTGCGTTCATCAGCATCGCAGGAAAAGGGAACCGTGACATTTCCTGCATCCGCGTTCACGACGAGTGCGCGTGTTTAATTGTGTCCTCTCTGATGATTTATGGTAACTGCAACATCTGTGGCAATAAACCAGGTAGACAAAGACGACATCTGCTCCATAAAAAGCTCCGTTAAGTGTTTGCTTCAGCCAAGTTAGACAGTCTGTGTAAATAAATGCATGCAGGAAACGTGTCAAATTGAGCTTTCTCACACAGATCATGCACAATAGGCTGGATCTGTTCAAATATGGATAAAATAAACCCTTTTCGATGGTGTTTGAAGCAGCACCCACACTCTCTACTGCACGGGCCACCTACTCGGAACATGATTGCTTCAGCACATGTGACCGGCAGTTTTCAGGTTCCTGACGTTGCCCTTCGCACTGACAGGTGACATAAGCCTAATGACTGGAGAAACCACTAAACTAATTCCTAGTTCATTAAAATGTCGTTTTTGGCTTCGGCCTGTCTTAAATGTTCAACATGTTGCAGTTACAGATTTAAGATGTGTTCTGTGTTCAAGCTTGTTAAAATTTCACCACTTTGCGAAAAAAAAAAAAAAAGCGATGGCTGGCAATGTTTATGTCTGTGTCAGAGTCAGTCCTGTTAGCAAAATATCAATTCAGTTCAGTTTATTTACATAGCGCCAAGTCACAACAGGAGTCATCTCAGGACACTGAGAAGCATAATAACTTAACACTATTTATCTGAGGAGCAGACTGCTTTGTATGTACCTTCATCACAGACTTTCATCTTGAGCAAGCATGAAGGTGACAGTGGAAAGAAAAAACTCCCTCATGCGAAAGAAACATTTAGCAAATCCAGGCTCGGGAGAAGCGGCCATCTACTTCGACCGGCTGTGATTGGAAGGAACAGATACACAATGGCAGGTCAAGAATCGCATGTTAAGATAGAAATAGTATCAAATGAAAACTATTAAATTTAAACAATTCATTTAAGGAAACGAGGTCAATTTGTCCTCTAGTAGTCTAAAGCCCCCAGTATAGCTCTGCGTACGTCCATATGCGTGTCCGTATGCGCGTACTGTACGCAGAGAGTTCAGCCCCACACTCCAGCGTACGTTCTCGCGTACATTCTCTCGTTTTCGCACCAAATTCTTGACGTCATTTGAGCAGCTGCAGCACAGAGTGTTTACCTACGGGACAAATTGAGGTAGCTGATTGGTCATTTGCTGACACGCCTACTGCATTGATTGACAGGTTGGGGAAAAAAAGGCGAGAGCTGGCAGCTTCAGCCGCAGCGGTGTTCTGTGTAATAAAAAGTTTCTCACACAGATCATGCACAATAGGCTGGGGAATTTAAAGGGGACCACACATGCAAAATTCACTTTTTAATGTTTTTTTACTAAACTTTGGGTATTTACTTCATAAAAAAACAGTCCTTGTGCCAAAAAAATGCACCCAGTGGTTTATTTACTCTAAGTAGATTTATTTATTTTTGATAAATACACCAGGATTCACACTTCCTGCATTTATTGACGTCACAAGCCGCCAGCCAATCAGATCAAACCTGAGTCCAGCCCCTCACCTAGCAACCCCTGGTTAGGCTCAACCCACTTCTGTATTAAACACATGACTGTTGTTTTTCATGATTTCATCTCATCTTTTGTTTATATGTTCTTAATTTCATGTGTACAGCACTTTGTTGCAGCTGTGTTTTTTTAAATGGCTTTATAAATAAAGTATAATTGTTATTTTTATGTTTTAGTTCAATTTTTAGTGTATTTGCGATCGCTGCCAACGCGCAGCCGGCAAAAATTAAACGAGCGGACCACAGGCGGAAGGACCGGGTTCGACGGGACCCTCTTCCGGCGCGATGGAGCGGAGCTTCAACTGTACAGCCTTGCAGCAGCCTCGCAGCAGGCTCGCAGCAAGAGGACCTTCTCCTTACAGATTAATTTACGGGAGACACTTGGTGAACTTTGTGTTGTCTTCACTGGAACAGCGATAACTCCCAAAATCTCATCGCGTGCAACGAGCGGAGCTGGCGAAAACCGGAAGAGGAACAAGCTAACATTAGCTTCGGATTCGGGTGGTCTAATGCTAAAAGGAGCAGCAAACTGCGGCGCGCTCAGACGGGTTTCGGTAAGTTATCTTAAGCTAACACTAACAGTAAGTCAAATGAGTAATAAAAAAAGAGCTAATTTTAAAACAACAACACATTACAGATACTGGCTGTTACAGAGGGCGTGAACAGATCGTTGAAGGGCGTGGACTTCAAGAAACCGGTCGTTCAAAACGAAAGTTAAAAATGGCAGAATTAAAAAGGGTATAATTGATTATCTAATAATTATTTTGTGCATTAAATTGAAGGAATAGGGTCTGGATATCCCACAGAAATACCATAAAAATTTAAAAAATACATCTGAGGTCCCCTTTAATACATTGGTGTCCCATACAAAACAGTCCGGCGCCTGGCAGTTTATTGTGCGACAACGCGTTTGCGTACTCGGTCGTAAAATTTGAGCTTTGCGCGTACATGCCCTGCGGGGATACGCTTGTACCTCTGCGTAGTACGTGCATACCTCTGCGTATGGACGTACGCAGAGCTATATGGGGGGGCTTAAAGGCCGAGATACACTGAAGCAGACTCCGTATACGCGCGTATACGGAGCATACGTTTTCGCTTCTATACTTTCAGAAACTATCAGCTTTCAAACGCTCGCGTTCTCCTTGTTGTAATATGAGCAGCTGAGCACGGAGGGGACTCAACTGAGCTCGCTGATTGGTCACTTGCTGACACGCCTACTGAAATGATTGACAGATTTCAGTCAGCTCAAAGTGAAACCTCGAGAATGCATCATGAGCAGCTCGCTCAGACTTCTGCGGTGTTCTGATACGGTCTTTCTACTATATATGTTATAAAAAGTTCTCTCAGAAATAAAAATAATAACAGGGAGTGCTTTTCCTGCAGCACACAGCCCACCAGGGAATATTAAAACATCGCGCACCCAGGTAGGACCTGAATTCATTCATTTCATTCATCGAGTGAACGGAGGAAGAAGCGGTTACTTGACTTTAGGCAAAAAAACAAAAGAAAAGGCCCGATCAGCGATAAAGAAGGGGAATTTATTTCATTTGTGTAACATACAAAATGGGCTGTTTCTTCAATAGATAAGATTTTTTTCCACGAAGCGGACCGTGCCAGGAGAAGCGGTCTGCCCCTCTGACACACACGCGGCTGGATACATGATGGACTCATGGGGACAGTGGCAGCCTATGTGTTTGACCGTCTTGAGTGTCGAAGACGTGGAAGATTTGTGGATTATTGGACTATTAGTAGCAGCTGCTCTTTTTTTTGGCATCGGAGGGACTGTCTGCTACCTGAAGCTGAGGAGGGCTTCGGCGGCTATCAGCGCGCTGGCGAAACTCCCTGATCAGCATGATTCTCTGATCCGGGCCGTGAGCAACTCATCCCAGCTGTTGTATGAGCTCAATCGCACGTTGGGTGCGTCGGTGGACTACCGGGGACCTGCTGGGCGTTTTGGAACTCGTTTACAGCCGCCTGGGTCCCAACTGGGCATGGATGGGGGTTCATAGACCGGAACCTCATATGATTTGGAATTTTGGCTCTGAAACAGCGTCTGGACTTGGATATATGTATTTTCATCAAAAACATTCATACTACTTCATAAACATGCTCAGAAACGTGTTCCCAAACGGTTAGCTAACACACTTTCATCTAAAAACACAAAAAAGTGCTGTATTTTTTACAATTTTACTGCTTGTTCGCCAGCTCGTAAGTCCGGGACCTCGTATGTAAGAGCGCTCGTAAGTCTGGACTTGGAGGCTGCAGTGAAAAAGAACACTGTGGTCTGAATTGGAATAAACAAAAAGACTATCTAATCTGGTTTCTGCACACGTCCTTGAAAAGAGGCCTGTTTGGAAACTTTCTCCTGGAGCGTAGAGTTGAAGTGCCCTTGCTGATCTCCCTCACCCGCACCCCCCAGAGATCTCTGTGTGTGGCTCGGATGACGCCCAGCTGAACAAACTGCTGAACTGTGTTCTTTGAAGTTACTCACAGACTAAATATCTCCTTGCCTGTCGTCAAAACTGCAACAATGTCTCGTGTGACTGTGCTTTCGCTGATAGAGTTTTTGAGACTTTATCATGGAGTGTCCTCAGGCAATCTTTGATAAATTCTTTTTTTGAATATCACAAATGATACCTACTGTGCTTTTCCTTTTTCCATATCTGTTTTGCTCTTCATCCATGATGGATGAGAGATGGCCGCGCTGACGAACATGCGTGTTTTGAACATGCGTGTTTTGAATTGCAGCAGCTTAACATTCTCTGACCTCTGGATGACTGTGTTTACATGATCACGTTGTATTGGTTTACTGGTGCAATGTTAATAAAAAATCTCTTATCTCTTATCTCTTATACAAAACAGTCCGGCGCCGGGGAAGTTTAGGTCAGACACCGCGCATCGCGTATGCGCATCGCGTATGCGTAGTAAAAAAATACTTTTGCGCGTACATGCCCTGAGGGGCTACGCGGGGCTACGCTTTTGCCACAGCGTACGTACGCTGCGTATAGGCGTATCGTGAGGACGCTCGAGTGTATCTCGCCCTTAAGCCTATAGCAGCAACAATCCTAACTATAGGATTTATCAAAAAAGGAAAGTTTTAAGCCCAGGCTTAAAACTGGACAATGTGTCAGCCTCATGGACAGAAACTGGAAGTTAGTTGCACAAGAGAGGAGCCTGATAACTGAAAGATCTTCCTCCTATTCTGCTCTTGGAAACTAGAAAGCCGCAAGTAAGCCTGCAGTCTGAGCGCAAAGTGCTAGGAAAATATGGAACAATAAGATCTTTAAAATAAGATGGAGCTAGGTTGTTGAGGGCTTTGTAGGTTAGAAGTAAGATTTTGAATTCAATTCTGAATTTGAGTTATCATGGACAAAATCTGAACAGGACAGCATAGATTTTCTGCTTTTTAGAATCACCTCAATTCAACCAGGGCACCACAGTCAGTTTAACTTAAACACACATGCGCACACAAATTGTAAACTTACTTTTTGGGGACTTGGCATTGACTTCTATTCATTTTCTATAGCCTAACGCTGACCCTTTACCTAAACCTAAACATTACTAGTGCATGCCTAGTACCGGTACTAGTAATGGTAAACTAGTACTAGGTAACTACAAATAAACCTAACCCCTAACCCCCAACGAGACTTCTTTGTATGAGGACCAGCCTTTGGTCCCCACAAAGAGC
>JBBPBX010024296.1:8586-31470 GCA_038048925.1 Garcialebias charrua | reverse complement strand
TAAAAAAAAAAAAAATAGAATCCAAGCTGAGCCCAGCAGCCACTCATCCATTAAGAAAGCTCAGGTTTTATTAATTATTAATACACACTACAAAGGCAACTGGTTAGATTGAGCGATACAGAGAGACAATGGGCAGATGGTGGGAAACAAGTTAAACTGAAAGTGACAAGTGGTATTCATGGTAAAAAAAAGTGTAGAGGTGTTAGGAGCAATTTAGTGATTGGTACTCAACTTTTTGATTTCTGCACAGTTTTTAACCATATATTTGTCAGAATAACACTCCTCAGCAATGGTCACCTTTTAACCATATATTTGTCAGAATAACACTCCTCAGCAATGGTCACCTCTGTTGCAATTAAGTCTTGCAGAACAAAGAACATAAAAACATTTTAACTGTTATCCATATTTTTATTAGCCTGGTTAAAACCAGACCCTTGTCCTTCACTTTGCTTTGTACTAGGGTCTGGACTTTCTCCTGTAGAGAACCAATTCTTGCTGAAGGTGTGGTCTCTGCTGAGGAACAAAACCATTGGATCTGATTTTACCCAATAGTTAAAGTTTGGCCGTGACTTTTGTTCCGTGGAGCTGCGTAAGAAGGCGAGGGCCTAACTGTTCAGATAAACAGCTCAGAAACCACTCTGTGTATATTTTTTCTGCGACCAGTGTGTAATTATATGGCTTTAATTTACTAACTGTTGGCCTGGATGAAACATTTGAGATAAAATTCAATTCGTAGCGCCCCCGAGGCTGTTTGGAAAAAGTCAAACCGAAACAATTTAAATCTAGCAGATTAAATCCGTGTATGGTTCGTTCTTTGGTTATTCCATTTCAAAATAAAAAAACAAAATAACCAAACATGCTTTGGTTATTCCGTTTATTTTTGAAACGGAATTAGAAAAACAGAAATCGCAAAAATAAAAAAAAGGTGCAATTTGGTTTTTGCCTAAATACGGTTGTTGTTTTAATTTGTAGCGATACCGGAAATGACGTACTTTAAGTCGCCAAAGAAAACATTTTACAGCAGATGAAGACAGAATAAAAACAAAACATTTGTAAATAGGCAATGGCTGTACTTAACCGTTTTCTGCATTGATTATCGAAATTTGAGAGATGAAAACCACACTCTGAAATCAATAATGTTTTGCGTCGCCATGGAGCTCCACATTACTAATGAGTGTCAGAAGGTTTTGTATGGAGCACAATTTGCGAAGACACAACAACGTGTCGGACGCCGATTTGGAACGTGCTGTACCTTCTTCAGTTTACCAAGTATGTACCAAAGTTTATGGACAATATACTGCAATAAAACGAGTGAAACTTGTAAATACAAGCTAGCTGACGTTAGCTTTCTCTAGGCATTTTGTATACATGGTGCGTTACAGTAATGGACCAGCAGAGGTCCTCTTGCAGGCTAAAACAATAAAATTATGAGAGAGGCATAATTTGTAATGATTGAGGGTTTGAGTTTCGCTTAATTGCCAACACACTGAGAAGTTTTAAAATGTTTATTATGAAATAGAAGGCTGGATCGGGTTTCACAGGTCACCGGAAACAGGAGCTCTAAACAGAAGAGGAGAAGGTTAGCAACTGGGGTGAACAGAGGTGAGGCTTTGACTTTGAATGAGTCAACTAACCTTCTCAGAGTTTGTTTATTCCGGGTTGACTTCCAGTTAGACGTTGAGCGTCTTAGATGTAGTCCACGATCACTTTTGTGTTTGTGATGCTTGATCCAGATGGACTTTTTAGTCCATGGGTTATCCGAGTTCCAATCCAAGGTCATGCACAATAATTCAGAAGAGAGAAACAGGTTAAGAGGAGCAGGCGTCTTACTTGGTTGGGGTACACAGGCGTGGGTCAGTTTCCAGGAGGCAGATGGGTGGAGAGATCCGTTCAGGGGCAAAAACACAAGGCAGAATCCAGAGGTGAGGTCCGAGGTCAGAACCAGAAGAGCTGAGGCAGAGGAGTATCCAAGAAGGGAGCAGGCAGGAATCTTTAATCCATGAAACAGAACCAGAATCGAGACGAGGAGAGCAAGACTAGACATGAATGCTGGATAACTACTCAGGATAACCTTTTCATAAATCTGGCAGAGACTGAGAGTGAGGCTGGGACTTATATACTGGCTGCAACAGGTGGATGAAATCTAGGTTAATTAGCTGCAGCACAGGAAGGCAGGAAGAAGGCTGCAGCAGCACATGAAGGCAGGAAGAAGACTGATCAGAACACACTTTACTATGAAAATAAACATTGAACTAAAACTAGATGAACGTGGATCATGACATAATTATTAACAATGTACATTTATCTCGTACTTATTACCTTCACGTACCTATAATACATCCAGAATAAATATGTCATAGTTTTAATTTAGATTTTGGGGTAAAAAGCTATTCAAAGTACTTCAAAATGCTAATTTCAGTTTGCTTAACTATAACTTCTATTGAAAATGTTGATTGATTAAACAAAAGTGTGTGTGTATACATGCTTACACACATACACACACACACACACACACATACACACACACACACACACACACACACATATATATATATATATATATATATATATATATATATATATATATATATATATATATATATATATATATATATATAATATATATATATACGATAAACACCTTTTCAGGAAAAAATAGTAACAGCCATCAAACAAATAAATATTAACTTCTTCTTTGTAACACTGAACATGAAATATGAATTTTGAATAGAGGTCATAGAAAAGCAAACTGAAAGAAGCATTTTGAGGTACTTTGACTTGCTCTTTTATACAAAATCTAAAACTGACATATTTATTATTGATATATTATAGGTATGTGAAAGTAATAAATATGGCATAATTGTATATTGTTTATAAATATGCATCTCATTTTCTCTCATTGTTTTTTGACTGCAGGGGCACTTTCTGTTTCTTTTATTGTAATGCACCATGTATGAGCCACACAAATCTTTAAGAGAGAACTAATGCTGACTGGTTTGACCGCAGTACATCAGATAACATTTTACATTTGTGTGTGTGTTAGACAGGACCATCCTATGGACGAAAAATTATGACGGGCTACTTGTCATCTATTGGGATACATGCTGGAGAAACCAGAGTCGGTAGGGTCTTAAGAGAGGTGCACCAGCCTTACCATCAGTTGCGACAACATGTGAGTGAATCTGGCAATTATATATTAAACAGTGTAACAACTCAAACACTGCTTTTTATAATATATTTAAAAAAATATGTATCCACTTCACAGGAACAAACACACCCACACCCCACTGAACATAAGAGGATCTGCAGTGGAAGTGGTCTCCAGCTACAAGTACCTGGGTGTACACTTGAATGATAACCTCAGTTGGACCAACAACACCACCAGCCTGATCAAGAAAGGTCATCAGAGACTCTACTTCCTCACGAGCTGGTCTGAGTAGCCCAGTCCTCACCTCCTTCTACAGGTGTGCAGTGGAGAGCATCCTGTGCTCCAGCATCAACGTGTGGCATGGAGGCTGCACAGCTGCAGAAAGAAAAGCTTTGCAGAGAGTGGTGAAGGCTGCACAAAAGATGTTGGAATCAGTCTCCCCACCATCACAGACATTTACACCTCCAGATGCAGGAAAAGAGACACCTGCATCCAGGGCCGGCCCAAGCCTCCATAGGGCCCTAAGCAAATTTTAGTTTGGGGCCCTCTATTTCTGTTAATAATGTGGATTACTGCAACCAACAGTCAGATGATCAGATCATTCACCCACCTGACATAAACTCATTTAAACTCCGACAGCCCTGTTTACATTATCCTATATGTATATATCATATGTTTCTAAAAGTAACAAAAGAAAGAAAGAAAAAACACCACCAGTATGCAATGTATTTTACAGCAAAGGTGTCGTCTGGTTTATTATCTTTGGTTCCAAAGAACTGCACCAGTAATGCTCTAAATAATTTGTAGTGCAAGATCAACAACAAACAGATAAAATTACTTAGATACATAAAAATAAAATAAATTGTGCAAAAACAGACAAAATAAAATAAAAAATATCAAGAAAATACTTAAATAATGTACATTTAATTAATTTAATTTTAATTTTAAATTTTAATTTAAATGAACTATTACTTGAAACCACGTCAAAATGGTTATAAAAAGATATTTAAAGTTGAATAATTAGTTTTTAAAACTAAGTAAATGTATGCAACAATGTGCAAAGGCTGAACTTAAAAATTTTAGAATAATAAAGAAATCATTAGTAAAAAAAATTCAACTCCACTTAGGGGGGCCCCTAGTGGCCCCGGGGCCCTAAGCAGCTGCTTAGTTTGCTTATGCCTTGGGCCGGCCCTGCCTGCATCATGAAAGACCCCACTCACCCAGCACACACTCTTTGCCCCACTCCCTTCAGGACGGAGGTTGAGGAGCATTAGTGTAGAACCACTAGACTGAGGAACAGCTTCTACCCTGAGGCTGTTAGACTCATGAATAAAAAACCAGAATAATCACTGTGAAATATCACATCATGTTGCTGCTGATCTGTTTCATGTTTCTGCTGATCTGTTTCATGTTTCTGCTGATCTGTTTTCATGTTGCTGCTGATCTGTTTCATGTTTCTGCTGATCTGTTTTCATGTTGCTGCTGATCTGTTTCATGTTGCTATGTTCATTGTGCACATCTGCTCACACAGCTGCTGTGTGGAGTAATGGTTTTCTATTATATTAGTGCTGCTTGTATTTTTTATTTAGTGTATTTTTAGTTGATGTTTTTCTTAGTTCATATCTTAGATGTTATTACTGTTTTTCTTTTACATTTTATTGCTGGGCTGCCACCTTACCGTGGTGGAGGAGTTTGAGTGTCCCAATGATCCTAGGAGCTATGCTGTCAGGGGCTTTATGCCCCTAGTAGGGTCACCCAAGGCAGACAGGTCCTAGGTGAGGGACGAGACAAAGCGCAGCCCACAAGACCCCTTATGATGAGTAATATAAATGGAAACAATGTTCCCTCGCCCGGACGCGGGTCACCGGGGCCCCACTCTGGAGCCAGGCCCGGAGGAGGGGCACGTTGGCGAGCGCCTGGTGGCCGGGCTTTCACCCATGGAGCTCGGCCGGGCACAGCCCGAAGAGGAGACGTGGGTCCCCCTTCCCATAGGCTCACCACCTGTGGGAGGGGCCAAAGGGGTCGGGTGCATTGTGGAATGGGTGGTGGCCGAGGGCGGGGACCCTGGCGGTCTGATCCTCGGCTACAGAAGCTGGCCATTGGGACATGGAATGTCACCTCTCTGGTGGGGAAGGAGCCTGAGCTAGTGTGTGAGGTTGAGAGGTTCCGGCTAGAAATAGTCGGACTCACCTCAACGCATGGCTCTGGCTCTGGAACCAGTTTCCTTGAGAGGGGTTGGACACTCTTCCACTCTGGAGTTGCCCCTGGTGAGAGGCGCCGAGCAGGAGTGGGCATACTTGTTGCCCCCCATCTCGGTGCCTGTACGTTGGGGTTCACCCCGGTGAACGAGAGGGTAGCCTCCCTTCGCCTACGTGTGGGGGGACGGGCTCTGACTGTTGTTTGTGCCTATGCGCCGAACGGCAGCGCAGATTACCCACCCTTTTTGGAGTCCTTGGAGGGGGTATTGGAGGGTGCGCCTCCTGGGGACTCCCTTGTTCTGCTGGGGGACTTCAACGCTCACGTGGGCAATGACAGTGAGACCTGGAGGGGTGTGGTTGGGAGGAACGGCCCCCCTGATCTGAACCCGAGTGGTGTTCTGTTGTTGGACTTCTGTGCTCGTCATGGATTGTCCATAACGAACACCATGTTCAGGCATAAGGGTGTCCATATGTGCTCTTGGCACCAGGACACCCTAGGTCGTAGTTCAATGATCGACTTTGTTGTCGTCTCATCTGATCTGCGGCCGCATGTCCTGGACACTCGGGTGAAGAGAGGGGCGGAGCTGTCAACTGACCACTACCTGGTGGTGAGTTGGCTCCGATGGTGGGGGAGGATGCCGGTCAGACCTGGCAGACCCAAACGTATTGTGAGGGTCTGCTGGGAACGTCTGGCAGAGTCTCCCGTAAGACGGAGCTTTAACTCCCACCTCCGGGAGAGCTTTGAACACGTTCCGAGGGAGGCGGGGGACATTGAGCCCGAGTGGGCCATGTTTCGCGCCTCTATTGTCGAGGCAGCTTATCGGAGTTGTGGCCGCAAGGTTGTTGGTGCCTGTCGTGGTGGCAACCCTCGAACCCGGTGGTGGACACCGGCGGTGAGGGATGCTGTCAAGCTGAAGAAGGAGTCCTATTGGGCCTTTTTGGCCTGTGGGACCCCGGAAGCAGCAGATAGGTACCGGCAGTCCAAGCGGCATGCGGCTCGGGTGGTTGCTGAGGCAAAAACTCGGGCGTGGGAGGAGTTCGGAGAGGCCATGGAGAATGACTTCCGTACGGCTTCGAGGCGATTCTGGTCCACCATCCGGCGTCTCAGGGGGGGAAAGCGGTACGCGACCAACACCATTTATGGTGGGGATGGCGTGCTGTTGACCTCAACTCGGGATGTTGTGAGTCGGTGGGCGGAATACTTCGAAGACCTCCTCAATCCTACTGGCACGTCTTCCACTGAGGAAGCGGAGCCTGGGGACTTTGGATCGGGCTCTCCAATCTCTGGTGCGGAGGTCGCCGAGGTGGTTAAAAAGCTCCGCGGTGGCAAGGCTCCGGGGGTGGATGAGATTCGTCCTGAGTTCCTTAGGGCTCTGGATGTTGTGGGGTTGTGTTGGCTTACGCGACTCTGCAATATCGCGTGGACATCGGGGGCAGTTCCCTTGGATTGGCAGACTGGGGTGGTGGTTCCCCTATTCAAAAAGGGGGACCGTAGGGTGTGTTCCAACTATAGAGGGATCACACTCTTAAGCCTCCCTGGTAAGGTCTATTCAGGGGTTCTGGAGAGGAGGGTCCGTCGGATAGTCGAACCTCGGATTCAGGAGGAGCAGTGTGGTTTTCGTCCTGGTCGTGGAACACTAGACCAGCTCTACACCCTCAACAGGGTCCTGGAGGGTGCGTGGGAGTTTGCCCAACCAGTTTACATGTGCTTTGTAGACTTGGAAAAGGCATTCGACCGCGTCCCTCGGGGGGTTCTGTGGCGGGTACTCCGGGAGTATGGGGTACCAGGCCCATTGATATGGGCTGTTAGGTCCCTGTACGACCGGTGTCAGAGCTTGGTCCGCATTGCCGGCAGTAAGTCAGGCTCGTTTCCGGTGAGAGTTGGACTCCGCCAAGGTTGCCCTTTGTCACCGATTCTGTTTATAACTTTTATGGACAGAATTTCTAGGCGCAGCCAAGGTGTTGAGAGGATCCGTTTTGGTGGCCTTAGAATCGCTTCTCTGTTTTTTGCAGATGATGTGGTCCTATTGGCTTCATCAGCTCGTGATCTACAGCTTTCACTGGAGCGGTTTGCAGCTGAATGCGATGCGGCCGGGATGAGGATCAGTTCCTCCAAATCCGAGGCCATGGTCTTGAGCCGGAAAAGGGTAGCGTGCCCTCTCCGGGTCGGGGAGGAGGTCCTGCCCCAAGTGGAGGAGTTTAAGTATCTCGGGATCTTGTTCACGAATGAGGGAAAACTGGAGCGTGAGATCGATAGGCGGATAGGTGCAGCGTCCGCAGTGAAGCGGGCGCTGTACCGGTCTGTCGTGGTGAAGAGAGAGCTGAGTCAAAAGGCAAAGCTCTCAATTTACCGATCGATCTACGTTCCCACCCTCATCTATGGTCATGAGCTTTGGGTTATGACCGAAAGAACAAGATCTCGGATACAAGCGGCTGAAATGAGTTTTCTCCGCAGGGTGGCTGGACTCTCCCTTAGAGATAGGGTGAGAAGCTCAGTCATCCGGGAGGGACTCGGAGTAGAGCCGCTGCTTCTCCACATCGAGAGGAGCCAGTTGAGGTGGCTCGGGCATCTGGTTAGGATGCCTCCTGGACGCCTCCCTGGTGAGGTGTTCCGGGCATGTCCCACCGGGAGGAGACCCAGAGGAAGACCCAGGATACGCTGGAGGGACTATGTTTCTCGGCTGGCCTGGGAACGCCTTGGGATTCCCCCAGAGGAGCTGCTCCAAGTGGCTGGGGAGAGGGAAGTCTGGGCCTCCCTACTTAGGCTGCTACCCCCGCGACCCGACCCCGGATAAGCGGAAGAAAATGGATGGATGGATGGATGGATGCTGGATGTAACTGGGACCCTGTGTACATAATCTCCTTTCATCACATGTACCACATGTGGTGCAAATTACAATAAAGATTCTCTGACTCTGACTTTGTTATTTCTAAAATCATTTTTTCTCTCAAATAATGGAAAAAAACAGACATTAACTAACAAAAATAGCAGCTAGAAATAATTTTTCTCCAGTCATTTTTAATTTGAACAAGATTTAGCCTACAGAAAGCCTACACTTATCTTTGCAGGAAGTTTTCTTGTCCTGCTATCAGCTGCTTCCATCCTTTAATATTAGTAATAAAAATTATAAATATATATGATGTGTTGGTGGCTGACTGATAATTTGTATTATTAAAATTTGTATTTGGCAGGTTACATGACCAAATCTAGATCCTGTCAGCGATAAAAAAATAAATAAAAAAAAACTGTAGGTTATAACACCCCACACAAGACCAGGTTTATTTTGTTAAAGGGGACCACATACATGTATTCAAAATTCACTTTTTAAAGTTTTTTTTACTCAACTTTGGGTATGTACTTCATAAAAAAACAGTCCTAGTGTCAAAAAAAATGCACCCAGTGGTTTATTTACTCTAGTAAATTTATTTTACTGTGATAAGATACGTTTCGTTTTGAAATACTCTCGCATGTTACGTCACAAGCGAGAGAGGACAACCCACCCCAACATGAGTCCATCCCATCACCTAGCAACCCCTGGTTAGGCTCAACCCACTTCTGTATTAAACACGACTGTTGTTTTTCATGATTTCATCTCATCTTTTGTTTATACAGGTAGTCCCTGACTTACGAGTGAGTTCCGTCACTAGGGGGCGTTCGTAAGTCAAAAATTCGTAAGTAGGAACACATAGTAAAAAAAAAAAAAATATTTTTTTTTTTTTTTTTACTTTTTTTTATTTTTATAAATGAATACATGTACAGTACTGGACAGTCACCAAGCACTTAGCCTATCCTAACACAGTTTTTAAAGATGAAGGAATAAGTTGAATTGTCTCCCTTTCACATAAAGGGAGCAAGCTCCCTATGGAGCCTGCAGGGAGGAGGGAGACAATTCAACTGATTCCTTCATCTTTAAAAACTGTGTTAGGATAGGCTAAGTGCTTGGTGACTGTACAGTACTGTACATTTATCTATTTATTAAAAATATACAGTATATACAGTATTTTTATTTTTTATTGTTTTTTATTTATTAATAGATAAATGTACAGTACTGTACAGTCACCAAGCACTTAGCCTATCCTAACACAGTTTTTAAAGATGAAGGAATCAGTTGAATTGTCTCCCTCCTCCCTGCAGGCTCCATAGGGAGCTTGCTCCCTTTATGTGAAAGGGAGACAATTCAACTTATTCCTTCATCTTTAAAAACTGTGTTAGGATAGACTAAGTGCTTGGTGACTGTCCAGTACTGTACATGTATTCATTTATAAAAAAAAAAAATAAAAATAAAAAAAGTAAAAAAAAAAAAATTATATTTATTTTTTTTATTTTTTTTTTTAATGAGATGCATGCTCGTAAGTCCGGGACCTCGTAAGTCAGAGCGCTCGTAAGTCGGGGACTACCTGTATGTTCTTAATTTCATGTGTACAGCACTTTGTTGCAGCTGTGTTTTTTTTAAATGGCTTTATAAATAAAGTATAATTGTTATTTTTATGTTTCAGTTCAATTTTTAGTGTATTTGCGATCGCTCCCAACGCGCAGCCAGCAAAAATTAAACGAGCGGACCCCCGGCGTAGGGACCTGCGGCAACGGGACCCCTCCTCTGGCGGATGAAGCAGAGCTTCAACTGTACAGCCTCGCAGCAACCTGGCAGCAGCCTCGCAGCAGCGAGGACCTTCAAGTTCTCCTTACGGATTAATTTACGGGAGACCCTTGGTGAACTTTGTGTTGTCTTGACTGGAACAGCGATAACTCCCAAAATCTCCGCGTGCAACGAGCAGAGCTGGCGAACACCGGAAGAGGAACAAGCTAACATTAGCTTCGGATTCGAGTGGTCTCATGCTAAAAGGAGCAGCAAATTGTGGCGCGCTCAGACGGGTTTCGGTAAGTTATCAAAAGCTAGCACTAACAGTAAGTCAAATGAGTAATAAAAAAAGAGCTAATTTTAAAACAACAACACATTACAGATACTGGCTGTTACAGAGGGCGTAAACAGATCATTGAAGGGCGTGGACTTCAGAACTTGTATCAGAAACCGGTCGTTCAAAACGAAAGTTAAAAATGGCAGAATTAAAAAGGGTATAATTGATTATCTAAGAATTATTTTGTGTATTAAAATGAATTAATATTGTCAAGATAGCACACAGACATAACATAAAAATTTTAAAGACCTACATGTGGTCTCCTTTAATGGAGGGTTTATAATTATTTATTTATCACCAGGAGTATTAAAATGAGTTATAACCGTGACAAGATAGTGTGGACTCGTTTCACAGAGAGATGCACTTTTGAAGACGGTCGGATTAGCGTCTTGGGTGCAATGCGCGCTCCCGACACAGGGGGAACATATTCTCAGCTGCGTCAAGCTGACACCCCACACGTCAAAAATTAAAGCAAATAGTATGAATGGTTAGTGCTCTGTTAGTTAGTGCTGGTTTGACGTGGGTGGAGTGTCAGCTTCACGCAGCTCAGATTTTCACGGGGAACAGAAATTCGCACAGCACCGGGAGTTCATTTCCGGTTCCGCCATAAACTCCCGTGTTCAATTAACAAAATAAAAGCTCGTCTTTGGTTTAACCAAAAACCAAAATGTTCCCCTTTTTTTATTTTTTCAATTTATGTTTTTCTAGTTTTGTTTTAAAAACGAAATAACAAAAAATGATAAGGGCTGTTAGGTCCCTGTACGACCGGTGTCAGAGCTTGGTCCGCATTGCCGGCAGTAAGTCAGGCTCGTTTCCGGTGAGAGTTGGACTCCGCCAAGGTTGCCCTTTGTCACCGATTCTGTTCATAACTTTTATGGACAGAATTTCTAGGCGCAGCCAAGGTGTTGAGAGGATCCGTTTTGGTGACCTTAGAATCGCTTCTCTGTTTTTTGCAGATGATGTGGTCCTACTGGCTTCATCAGTTCGTGATTTACAACTTTCACTGGAGCGGTTTGCAGCCGAGTGTGATGCGGCCGGGATGAGGATCAGTTCCTCCAAATCCGAGGCCATGGTCTTGAGCCGGAAAAGGGTAGCATGCCCTCTCCGGGTCGGGGAGGAGGTCCTGCCCCAAGTGGAGGAGTTTAAGTATCTCGGGATCTTGTTCACGAATGAGGGAAAACTGGAGCGTGAGATCGATAGGCGGATAGGTGCAGCGTCCGCAGTGAAGCGGGCGCTGTACCGGTCTGTCGTGGTGAAGAGAGAGCTGAGTCAAAAGGCAAAGCTCTCAATTTACCGATCGATCTACGTTCCCACCCTCATCTATGGTCATGAGCTTTGGGTTATGACCGAAAGAACAAGATCTCGGATACAAGCGGCTGAAATGAGTTTTCTCCGCAGGGTGGCTGGACTCTCCCTTAGAGATAGGGTGAGAAGCTCAGTCATCCGGGAGGGACTCGGAGTAGAGCCGCTGCTTCTCCACATCGAGAGGAGCCAGTTGAGGTGGCTCGGGCATCTGGTTAGGATGCCTCCTGGACGCCTCCCTGGTGAGGTGTTCCGGGCACGTCCCACCGGGAGGAGACCCAGAGGAAGACCCAGGACGCGCTGGAGGGACTATGTTTCTCGGCTGGCCTGGGAACGCCTTGGGATTCCCCCGGAGGAGCTGCTCCAAGTGGCTGGGGAGAGGGAAGTCTGGGCCTCCCTACTTAGGCTGCTACCCCCGCGACCCGACCCCGGATAAGCGGAAGAAGATGGATGGATGGATGGATAACGAAAAAAACGTTTAAAAAACGTTTTTGTTCTTTCGTTTTAAAACGAAAAAAAAAAAAAAAAACACGGAATAACCAAACCTTGTTTGGTTATTTCATTTTTATTTTGAAACGGAATAACCAAAGAACGAACCATACACTGTTGTGTTTGTGTTTGTGTGTGTGTGTGTGTATGTGTGTGTGTGTGTGTGTGTGTATGTGTGTGTGTGTGTGTGTGTGTGTACAGTGAGAACTCACCTTGCAGTTGCTGAGTGTTGGAGATGGGAGTTTCTGGGTAACCAGCTGCTGCCAATCCGGTTAACGAGTCCAGCTGCTATTTAAGCCTTGGAGGAGGTTCCAGTCTTCGCTGAATCATTCAGTCACCTTGGAAAAATCTGTGACTCACCTCTGGAACCCAATCTGGACAAGCTGCCTCCAAACTGGACTCCTTCTCTGAGAAAACTCTGTACTCCAGCCTGACACTCTTCCACCAGCTGCCACCTGCAAGACACTACTTGGGACTCTTGGATAAATACAAGGAATTACTCACCTGATGGACACTCACCTCCTCCCTCTGGTCTGCCTCCTCCAAGTTCCTTCTGTAAGAGAGAGACTTAATTAAACACTAAAACTGCAATATTCCCCAAACATCATCATTAATCTTTTTCCCCCTTTCCTTCCAGGAACCCTGACTTCCTTTACCCCAGCACTGTAAATAAACTCACTTAACTGATTACCTGTGTCTGTGATCCTTCTCAGCCTTGGTCTGAATTTGAGTACGTTTTCAGTAATTGTTTACAACAGAATGATTCAGCCATGATATGAGTACTCACGACCAGACTGAGATGGATCAATTAAGAGAAGCTATTTTTTCACAAGAACAACGACTAACTGCAACCCAAAACATGTTTCAACAGATTCAGTCAACAACAAACTATCTCAGAGAATCCGCTCATTCTCAATCAGTTCATCTGGACAGTTTATTTTTAGTAGAAACGTTTCACCCTCACTCCAGAGGGCTTCGTCAGTCAGAGTAGTCCCAAGCACACTGAAGTTGTTTACTTGGTGGGGTAACTTCAGTGTGCTTGGGACTACTCTGACTGACGAAGCCCTCTGGAGTGAGGGTGAAACGTTTCTACTAAAAATAAACTGTCCAGATGAACTGATTGAGAATGAGCGGATTTGATACCTGGACTATTGAGAATGAACATTATTATCTCAGAGAACTTGACTAAACTGGGTGGAATGGTCCACAAGCTGGGAGAGCAGAGATCTCCTCCTTCCCACACCGGAATTACCAACACTGCCTCTGCTGCACATTCCCCAGAGCCACCAACCCAATAATCTGTGCGTGAGCCCGAGATGAAACCCAGTCAACTATTTTCTGGTAAAACTGAACATTTTGGTGGGTTTATGCTACAATGTAATCTAGCCTTTAGCAGAGCTCCACGAACCTATTCCTCCGACTCGTCCCGCATATCCTACATAGTTTCCGCCCTACAAGGAGAGGCCTTAAGGTGGGCTGATGCTTACTTTGGTTCCATTTCTGTAAGTGACTGTACCTTTTCCACTTTTTACAACGACTTTCAGAGAGTTTTCGAGCGACCGCTGCACCAGGAAACAGCTTCCAAGAGGCTAATGGCGCTGCGCCAGGGGAATCAATCTGCGACGGACTTTGCTCTCCACTTCCGGATTGTGGCCAGACAGGCCAGATGGGAGGACCTCGCTCTACGGGGAGTATTCGTCAATGCCCTCAATGATGACATTAAGAATCAGTTGGCCCTTGTGAATGAACCTGACAACTTAAACGATCTAATTGATTTATCCATCCGCATTGATGATCGCCACAGAGAATATCGGGGATTGTTGGACTACAAATCCCAAGGTCCTTCCACTTCCGTGACTCCACTTCCGGATCCGGTAAGCCGTAGTCCGATATGTAATCCTGTGAATGAACCTGATTCATCAGAGCCTATGTTAATTGGGCGTACCCGCCTCACCCCTGAGGAGAGACAGAAGCGTCTTTCAGCTAAAGAATGCTTATATTGTGGGAAGAAGGGGCACTTCATTGCTACATGTTCTCTTCGTTTAAAAGGCCGTTCTCACCAGTAAAACAGGAGATACTGGTGGGCGCTTCAAACATTTCTCCTGAGAACCGTCTGACTCTTCAATCTGCAGTTTGTTACAATAACATTAATCTCCCCGTGCAGGCTTTAATTGATTCTGGAGCTGAACAGAATCTAGTCAGTGACTGTGTGGTGGAACAACTTTCTATCCCTCTGGACAGTTTACATCAACCCCTCTCTATGACAGCGCTCACCGGTCAGTCCATTTCCACTATTTCCCATAAGATCACCTCTTTAAAAATCATTGTATCTGGCAACCATCATGAACAGAGTGAATTTTTTGTTTTTCATTCAGAGACCCCTCAAGTTATATTAGGATTTCCCTGGCTCAGAAAACATAACCCTCAAATTGACTGGTCTCATAACCAGATAGTTTCATGGAGTCATTATTGTTCCTCCAACTGCCTTAAATCTGCAATCTCCTCCTCTCCTCCGCCTTGTTATGAAGATGAGGTGGTGGATTTGTCATCTATTCCAACCAGTTACCATGACCTGGCCCCGGTGTTCAGCAAATCCCGAGCTCTCTCATTACCTCCCCACAGGCCATATGACTGTTCCATAGATTTACTACCTGGTGCTCCCTTACCTTCCTGCCGTCTGTATAATCTGTCTGGTCCTGAGAAGCAAACTATGAGGGAATATATTGACGCATCTTTATCCTCAGGCATTATTCGTCCTTCGACGTCCCCAGTTGGAGCTGGGTTTTTCTTCGTCGCCAAGAAGGATAAAACGTTGCGGCCTTGTATTGATTACAGAGAACTGAACCAGATCACCATTAAGAATAAATATCCTCTACCTCTTATCGAGTCCATTTACGAGCAACTCAGGGAGGCTTCTATTTTCACTAAGCTTGACCTCCGGAACGCTTATCACCTGGTTCGTATGAAAGAGGGGGACGAATGGAAGACTGCTTTCAGAACCCCTTTTGGACATTTTGAATATCTGGCGATGCCTTTTGGGTTGTCAAATGTTCCTTCTGTGTTTCAGGCCTTGGTCAACAATGTACTGAGGGATTTTTTGTCTCAGTTTGTCTTTGTTTACCTGGACGACATCCTGATCTTCTCCAAGGACCCTCAACAACACACACAACATGTTCGGGCTGTTCTCCAACGGCTGCTTGAGAACCAACTCTTCGTCAAAGCTGAGAAGTGTGAGTTCAGTGTGCCCTCTGTTGCCTTTTTGGGATTTGTGTTTAAGAGTGGACAGGTCTGGACGGACTCGGAGAAGGTCAAGGCTGTGATGGACTGGCCCACTCCTCTGAACCGCAAACAACTCCAACGCTTCCTGGGCTTCGCCAACTTTTATCGCCGTTTCATCAGGAACTTCAGTCAAGTTGTGTGTCCATTAACCAAACTCACCTCTTCTCTCCGTATTTTCTCTTGGAACAGGGAGGCTGAAGAGGCCTTCATCAAACTCAAGGGACTTTTTTCCTCTGCCCCTGTTCTAACCCATCCTGACACCAGTTTGCAGTTCATTGTTGAGGTTGACGCCTCGGACACCGGCGTGGGTGCTGTTCTCTCGCAGAGGTCCCCTGTTGATGGCAAGGTCCACCCTTGTGCATTTTTTTCTCGCCGCCTTTCTCCTTCTGAGGCCAACTACGACGTGGGAAATCGGGAATTGTTGGCCATCAAATTGGCTCTCGAGGAATGGAGGCATTGGTTAGAGGGGTCCAACCTGCCTTTTATTGTTCTCACCGACCATAAGAACCTTTCTTATCTACGGAGTGCCAAAAGACTGAACCCCAGACAGGCCAGGTGATCCCTGTTTTTCACCAGGTTCAATTTTTCTATCACTTACCGCCCTGGGTCCAAAAATGTTAAGCCTGATGCCCTGTCCAGACAATTCTCGTCTACAGATTCCTCCGAGACCACTGAGGCCATTCTCCCTCGCACTTGTGTTGTTGGTACCACCTCCTGGGGGATTGAGAGGGACATCATTCGTGCTCAACAGACTGACCCTGATCCTGGCACTGATCCGCCTAATTGTTTATTTGTTCCCGCATCTGTGGTCAGCCAGGTCCTGCAATGGGTTCACTGTTCTAAGTTCTCCTGCCATCCTGGTGTCAATCGCATGACTTCCTTCGCCAAGAGGCACTTCTGGTGGCCTACCCTTCCCCGTGATGTCAAGTGTTTTGTCGCTGCATGTGCTGTTTGTGCTCGAAATAAAGGCACCCATCAACCTCCTGCAGGATTCCTCAGGCCTCTTCCTGTTCCTGGTCGTCCTTGGTCCCACATCGCTCTGGACTTCGTGACGGGTTTACCTCCTTCTGAAGGTAACACCGTCATCCTTACCGTTGTTGACAGATTCTCTAAAGCAGCACATTTTGTTCCGTTAATCAAACTCCCCTTAGCTCTGGAGACCGCTCACCTCATGGTCCACAATGCCTTTCGACTTCACGGCATACCTAGTGACATCGTCTCGGATCGTGGTCCCCAATTTGTGTCTCAGGTTTGGAAGGCTTTCTGTCATGCCCTTGGTGCCTCGGTGAGTTTTGTCTTCTGGTTATCAATCCCAAACCAACGGTCAGTCTGAAAGATGCAATCAAGAACTTGAGTCCTCTATTCGCTGTGTCATTGACAATAACCCTGCTAATTGGTCCTCTCTTCTCCCCTGGGTCGAGTATGCCCATAATACTCACACGTCCTCAGCTACCGGCCTCTCTCCTTTTGAAGCGTCTCTGGGTTACCTGCCTCCTCTGTTTCCCCACCAGGAGGTTGACGTGTCCATCCCCTCTGTCCTGCACCACCTGCAACATTGCAGACAGATCTGGAGGCAGACCAAGGAGGCTCTTCTTCAGTCCCATGAACAATCCAGGAGGTGGGCTGATCGTTGCCGTGTTCCGGCTCCTCTGTACGCGGTGGGACAGAAGGTATGGCTCTCCACACAGAACATCTCCCTCAAGGACACCTCCAGAAAACTTCGACTCCCTCGCTCTATGCGTTTTCATCCCACCTTCCACGTGACCCAACTTAAACCCTATGTGGAGGATCCGTTGAATCCTTCGGACCTGGATCGTCCACCCCCTTGAGTGGTTGATGATCAGACTGTGTTCACCGTTCGTAGACTCCTGGATGTTCGACGACAGGGTCGTGGGCATCAGTTTTTGGTTGATTGGGAGGGTTATGGCCCCGAGGAGAGATCTTGGATTCCCAGGTCCTTCATCTTGGATCCTGGTCTCATCACTGACTTTTTTGTGAGACATCCTGACAAGCGCCTAAGGTCGCCTGGAGGTGATGCTTGGGGGGGGGGGTACTGTTATGTTTGTGTTTGTGTGTGTGTGTGTGTGTGTGTGTGTGTGTATGTGAGAACTCACCTTGCAGTTGCTGAGTGTTGGAGATGGGAGCTCCTGGGTAACCAGCTGCTGCCAATCCGGTTAACGAGTCCAGCTGCTATTTAAGCCTTGGAGGAGGTTCCAGTCTTCGCTGAATCATTCAGTCACCTTGGACAAATCTGTGACTCACCTCTGGAACCCAAACTGGACAAGCTGCCTCCAAACTGGACTCCTTCTCTGAGAAAACTCTGTACTCTAGCCTGACACTCTTCCACCAGCTTTCACCTGCAAGACACTACTTGGGACTCTTTGGATAAATACAAGGAATTACTCACCTGATGGACACTCACCTCCTCCCTCTGGTCTGCCTCCTCCAAGTTCCTTCTGTAAGAGAGAGAGAGACTTAATTAAACACTAAAACTGCAATATTCCCCAAACATCATCATTAATCTTTTTCCCCTTTCCTTCCAGGAACCCTGACTTCCTTTACCCTAGCACTGTAAATAAACTCACTTAACTGATTACCTGTGTCTGTGATCCTTCTCAGCCTTGGTCTGAATTTGAGTACGTTTTCAGTAATTGTTTACAACATACAAGGATTAGATTTGACCATTTTGTGAATTGATTAAGGAACGGTTAAGCTCAGGAACCCTTGTGCTATAATGTCAGCTACGAAATATATTTTTTCTCAGCAAAGAAATAATAGTTTTTACCGTGTTTTCTTGTAAATTCCTTCGTGCCGGCAGCCATTTTAAGCAGGGCAAACTGCGCATGAAATTGATGTCATTCAAAACTCCGCCTTCTGTTCTCTAATTGGTCCGGCCAAAAATCTGCCAGCGAAATCCTTCTGAATGGGAGAAGTCCCAGACGGAGCAGTGAAGGGAAACTAGAGTTGAGCGGAGCTGCGTAGGAAGGCGAGGGCCAGGCTATATTTTTATTGCTTACATTATAATTAGAACAACACAGTTTAGTAGTGCTCATTGTCAAAATGCAAAAGGTGGACAATTCAGTGTATGCTAACCAAACAATAAAATGTGATACTTACTTTTAATTTAATCTTAATAAAATAATCATTGGATGTACCTACAAGTGATTAACATTTGGGAAAAAAAATGGCCACCACATTTTCATGACTTTAGAAAGAACAACAAATATGACTTAAACATCATGCGCTAGTAGCTTGGAGTTATTTGTAACACACATTACTACTTATGGAATTATATATTTGCTTATTGTTTTTAGAATTAACTGTCATAGTCAATTTGTCCTTTGGCAAAACATCTCGAGAACCACTAGATGAATTGTATTGAAACTTTCAGATAGCAATTGGTGGATGTAGATAAATAAGTGATTAACTTTTACAGCCAGTCCATTTTTAGGATCGCTGCCACAGCTAAACATCAACCAACACAAAAATTACTATAATTCAGTATTTTTTGTATGGATACTAGGTTAATACTCAATGTGATAACAGATTTGTTTTATTCATAACATATACAGTGACCGTGACATCTTGTGATATTGCATGAGTTTGAGATTTATTTTGAAATCTCTCAACATAAACTGTTTTAAACCCTGGCATTAAAAGCCTCAGACAATTTGCATTCCTTCAAAAAAAACTTGGCCTTGAATTATTTACTTCAATGTTGACTATTGTCACCACAGCTCACAGTTTTAAATACTTTGTATTTTAAAGCACTCTATCGGCCAAAGCAAGTTTAACGACGGAATAATTTCAATCTGCAAACATTTAGTAAATGATGATTTATTCATTTTTCACTTCTCTATGTTTAAATGTTCAGTCTCAAACACTTAAGCTCAAATTGTATGACTCATTTGCTGCTTTCAGCTCTGGTCTTAACAAGTAAATAAGTTTCTGTCAGCTGTTCCCTTCTGCAGGGGTTTTCATAGCAAGCAAACTCACATAAAAGATCTGGCAATAATTTTTACATGCCCTTCCTGACGAAACCTGGGCTCAAAACCGCAATCTCACGATCACAAGATCGCGGCACTGACCACCAAGTAGCACACCAGGTCTTAATGGTTTTCATATTTTTTTTATAAAGTGATTTTTCACTACATCGCCTCAGAAGAAAATAAGTTTAAGGGTGTTTGTCCAAGAAGAGCATGGATAAACTTTGTACTGTACAACATCTAAACTAATACAAACTTGTAAGTCTATACCTATTATAATGATAGCTTTTTCTTTCTTACCATGCTTACTTTGAAGGCAACTGTAAAAGCTGCTTTAATCTGCACTGATTTAGGCAAAATATGTTTTCTTTGAGAAAAAAAGTTGTGAAAAGGAGGCCTGTAGAACCCTTTTGAAGTTCCACAGACTGACACTTGAGTTCTGAATAAAAAAGGGGGATTTTTTTTCTGCCTTTAATCTTTTGGCTTTTCTGTTTTACGTTTGCCAAAGCCTCCAGTTTTCCTTTTTTCTTTTTCTAATAGCTGTTCAGATCAATGGGAGTTCATGCAACACTGTTGAATAAAAATGGGAGAGTTTCCTGTTAGACACTGCAAGTTATTGGAAAGGAAGGGGCGCATAGAGTTTTAAGGAAGATTTACTTAGAGCACACATTCATTTAGAATAAAAACAAAATGCAGTACGGTACTTAAAGGGAAATGCATTTCACTGTATGCCAGAGTTTTAGATTAAGATCATGATGATCATTATGATATGTCCTGGGTTTGATCCCCAGGCTAAGCCGGGGTTTTTCTTTGTGGAGTTTGCATGATCTCCTCGCAATTTAGGGCCAGTTTACACGGCGCGTATTTTGAGTGTAACCGCTACTTTCTCTTTGCGACTTTGCTTATCGCCTACACGACGCTGCTGGCCCCCCTCTTTGACACCGATACTTTTCTGACCCTGCTCTCAAAGTGGAACTTTTTCGCTGACCCCCCGTTGATAATGTAAACATCTCCCGCGGAGCTTTTGTTTGAACACATGCACGCAGCACGCACGCGCAGACAGCCGGCATTTTAACAATGGCGGTGGACTGGACAGTGGACACACGCACCACTTTCTGAACTATAGCTGATGGAATATATTTTGATTCTCATATTTAATTATTCTACACCTTACCTGCATCTGTGTTGGAAGAGAGCCAGCTGCCTGGATCCAGTTGTCTGTTAACGAGGCAGTCGGACATTTCACGTGTCACGCTGCACTATAACATACTAAATGTGCTATATATTAACAGTTTAACAATAATAAACAGTATTTATGTTAGCGTGGGAGATATTTAAATTAATCTGAGCTAAATGAAGCTATCTGGACTCGTTACGTCATGCCTAACATGCTGCTGAAAATGAAGACACCAGGTTGATTTTTAATTTATTTATTTATCCAACACCACAAACTCATGTCACAAACACTGAGAATTAAATTGAACACTTTTAAAAACACGTTAACCGAACTTTAATGAACTGGACTCTGTTGTTCATCCTGGTGGACACTGTCACTGGACCCACATCCGAACCGCCGGTCCGCTTCGTGGAACAGCTTCGACCTCGCAGGAAAAAAATAAAAATAAAACCTCAGTTGGTTGTTCTGTGATCGAACTAAACACAAGGAAACATTATTAAGAACATCGTTTACCTTGTAGCGCTGCTGGAAATCAGCTGATTCTCACAGACTAAAGTCAGACATGTTGACTCGGTTCCGGTCCAGTCAGCAACTGGTGCGCAGATGAAGCGGCCCCACTTGGTGTCAAATCTGTTGACTCTTATCCAAATTCCAGCTTTAACTTGTTGTTAACTTGTTGACAACAACTTGTAGTAGCTGAACTTTTAGCCAGAGAGGAAAACAGGCTGCCTCGTCTGCTCTGTTTACCTCAGGCAGCAGTGGCACGCATGCGCAGTAGTGAAGGTTCCAAAAATCACAGCGCCATCTAATGGCCCAGCATGGTAACTACAGTAAATTCATGAGTACGGGGGGTGGGGGGAGAGAGTCGTATCCACAGAATTTGCCCATGTCAACGCAAAACTGTCAACCTAATTAACATACCCAAAAGTTGCGTTTCCCCCACACAGTGTCCGTGTAAACAGGGCCTTAAATTGACTTTCTACAGGTACTCCAATTTATCCCACAATACAAAAACATGCATGTTAGGCTGCCTTCAGGGCCAGGTCTTCCTTGCAAAAAAGATATATAATTTCAGTGGGATTTGCATGGTTAAATAAAGGTTAATATATATATATATATATATATATATATATATATATATATATATATGTATATATATATGTAGCCCAACTATACCTTTTTAAAGTAGGTAAGGGCTCTAGGTTCGTTAAACGTAGTAGCTTAAAAAATAATTCTTAATACACTCTCGTGTTTAAACTTATGTTGAGTTTCATTCACTTTAAAATAATAATTAACCAGTGCTTTCTTTTCTTCTCACCCAATCAGGTAGAGGCTGAATAAAAATAGTAAAGTCCAAATACTATTATACAGGAAATCAAACACACACACAGTATGAAACTTGAACTTTTGAACATGTATTAAACACAACAATAAATTCACAAAATGCAAATGTTTCAGTCTTTTGTTTTACCAACTTGTTATTAATTACTGTGGGCCCACACCTCACTGTCCACCTAAGCCGGCATTAATTAATTACTTGTCCCAACAAATAAAATAAAATAAAAACCCCGTTGCAGGCCTGATTTGATGATGATGCGTGGTTTTGCGATACCTTACTCCAAGGAAAACCTTGACCCTTCTGGTAGTTCACCTGTCCTTCGTCTCAGTTGGCAAGATGACGTCCACTCCTTCTCCAGTCACTCAGTCCCAAGGATGTTGGAAAAGCAGGAAGTTTAACGCCGACACAGTCCTCCAAAACAGTCACAGAAGCTCTCAGCATAAGCTCATCTCTCTGCACTAGGCTTGAATCAGGAACGCAGTTGAATCCACTGTAAGCTGCGTTAGCTCACAGTACAGTACTGTACTTAACTGCCATTCACTGTGCTAATGAATGCTAGTGCGTTAGCAAGCTTTACTTTTTTCCCTACTGTCCAGTGAATTCCGGTTTAGAATGATCACAACAGCAGCAAACAAGAGTGAGAAGTCGATATATATTCACAGACTGTCGAGTTGAAAGTCTAAAATATCAGCAAAACACTTGTTTCTTAATAACTTCGCCAGTTTTTCTCCAACGGTTATTTTACTCTTCCTCCTCTGCTTCTCCTCTTCCTCATTCTTCCCTCACGTCTCTCAGCCAATCACAGACCAGCTCAGCTGCTTTACTCTGAGCCCTTCAAAATAAAATATGTTGAAAACTGCTTCTCTATAAAACGGTTTCTTTTAACTTATTACACAATGTTACTCCCAGTATTTATAAACACAACTTTCATTAACACTTCTTTCTTTAACAAATTTAACATATTTAAACAAACATGTTCAATACATATTAAATTATTACACCTTCCATGAACTTAACTCAATACAAAATACCTTTATTTTGGACTGGGT
>JBBPBX010024295.1:5159-17797 GCA_038048925.1 Garcialebias charrua | reverse complement strand
CTGTCCGACTCCACATGTGAAACCTCCAGGCGCCTCCTCCGTCTGTTCATTGCTGCCCGTGTACGACTGACTGCTTAGCTCATCACTCGCCCCCACCACTCTTTTAGGGGCAGATATTTTTTTTAAGGGTAGAGGCGGAAATACTACTTGAAGAGGCCGATCATATGTGCTATTTGGATGATCATAAGTGGCTGTTGTGTTTAAAATGAGTGTTTATGTAATTATTTTCCGTTTAGAGTAAGTTTTATTCATTCAAGGCGGTCATGTTTGCTCATAACTTTATCATTAGTAATTCTGAAAGTTTTTTTTTTTTTTTCATTCAGCCTTTATTTAGTCAGGTAAATCTTATTGAGCCTCATGGCTCATTTACGAAAGCGACCATTCTGAAAGTTACCGGATCCAAGCAAACAGTTACCGGAACGCACACTGTCAAAATAAGAGAGTTCCCAGATCCTGTTCCGGCAGGATCCGGTTCAAATTAAGCTCTGGTCTTTTGGATGAAAGACGAAACGTTTCAACAGAAACAAACCGTCCAGAGGACTTGACTTAACTTTGCTGGATATAGCTGACTAACTTTGGACTCAACCCAGTTCAAGATGGCCTCCACAGCCTAGAAAATCTAATTAGCTCTAACACAGAGATTTTTTTTATAAATATTAAGTTGATGTGGTAGTAGTTGAGCATCATCCCAAACATATTGTGCAACATCTTTACTGTTGGTTTTGGCAATAGCTGACAGAGTTGACACTGTTCTTGTTAACAAAATATAATAATAATGATCATTTTATTTAAAAGCGCCTTTCAGGACACCCAAGGACACTTAACAAACCAAGTATCTTATGAACCCCTGGACAATCTTTCAGAAAATAAGCATTCAGTGTGCATCTACTTAATAACTCCTTGACTTTTGGAGTCAACCCACTTCGAGGTTTTAACCAAGTCAGATTTACTGGTGGGGTAGGAGCTGAGAGTCACACTCAACATAAACTCCAAGTGCTAATAAAAACGGAAAGTTGTGTGAAGATTTCTAAAATAGCATTTGCACAAATCAATATGAAATTCTTGAGACTGGAGTTGGTTCAGGACAGCAGTATTTCACTCTGGTCTTAGTCCTGCTCTGATTAGACTTTAGCTCATCAGTTTGGTCCAATTGAAACTTTTTATCCAAATCTTAATTCAGAGTTATTGAGTAGGTGTGGTAATAAATGTTAATGCTTTTTCCTGAACCCCACTGTCCCTTTAAGCTTGTGCCTGCCAAATTATTCATAAATTTACATGTGCATCATGATACGAGAGTTATTACGTAATTATGCACGAGCAAAAAGAGGAAAACTATATTACACACATTCAAAACGGGTCAATCCAACAAATTTTTGTGACAGTTTATTGCTGTAACCTGGTATTTCAGAATAAAAGCCATGTTCAGTGCATTCAGTACAAGACATATCTCCATTCATCCTTTCATTATCTAACGCTTCTTTTGAAGTCAGGTCGCAGGAGCAGCAGTCTGAGCAGGGAGGACCAGACATCTCTTTCCACAGTCACCTCCTCCAGCTCTTCTGGGAGGACTCCAAAGTGTCCCCAGGCCGGTCAAGAGACACTCTCTCTCCACCGTGTCCGGGGTCTTCCCCAGGGTCTCGTCTCTGTCAGACGAGCCCGAGGGAACTCCCTAGAGAGGCACCATGGGAGTATCCTTACAGTTACCAAGACCACCTCTACTGGCTCCTCTCGATGTGGAGGAGCAGTGGTTCTACTCTGAGTCTCTCCCAGATCACTGAACTTCTCACCCTATCTCTAAGGGAGAGTCCAGCTACCCTGTGGAGGAAACATTTCAGCCGCTTGTATCTGGAACATCCTGGATCTGAGGTTCGATCAGTGGTTGGACTCATTTCTCCAGTACCCCTGAATAGACCTTACCAGGGAGACTATACCCTCCTGTCCCCCTTTTTGAAGAGGGGAACCACCACCCCAGTTTTTCAATCCCGTGGCACTGCCCCCAATGTCCACACGGTGTTTCAAAGACATGTCAATCAAGAGAGACCCACAACATCCAGAGCCATAAGGAAATCAGAGCAGACATCATCCACTCCTGGAGCCCTGCTGCCTTGGAGTTTTTTTAAATACCTCGTCAACCTCAGCCACGGTTATGGACAGACCAACCTCAAAGTCCCCTGACTCAACTTCATGGAAAATGTGCTGGTGGGATTGAGAAGGTCCAAGAAGTACTCCTTCCAACTCCCAAAAACATCACAGGTTCAGGTCAACAGCACCCCACCTTCACTGAACACAGTGTTAGTAAAGTGCCGTTTCCCCCTCCATAGCTGCCTGATGGTTTGCCAGGATCTCCTCAAAGCTGAGTGAGAGCCTCTATCCAAAGCCTCACTGAACTCCCACATCCAAGCTTTTGCCTCAACAATAAAAAATCTCCTCCTACATGTCTTTGCGTGAGTGCAGCTACAGTGTGCGCTCTCAGGACATGATTACCTGCAGTGTTCCATCAGTGAGGACTGAACTTGGAAAAAGGGCCTTCTCCTATTCCGCTCCTGCTTCATGGAATATCTTACAAAAAGATCTGAAGCTCTCGACCTTGACTTCTCTAAATGGTTTTCAGAATCTGTTGGAATCCTGGCAAAAACCAATGCAGATTTGTTCCTGTCTTTGATTTTATACGTCTACCTTATAATGTTTTGCTAGTTTTTTGATACTTTGTTTAAAAAAAAAAATGTATTTCTCTCTTTTTTTTTTTTTCTCTTTTGTTTTCTATTGTTTATTGTTTAAGGAAATTCTACCATTGCTGTTCATCGTTCTTTAGTTTTAGCAGGTCGCTTTCGTAAATGAGCCAGCCACTAGGGAGCACAAGCCAGTGTATCTCTTGTGCCGGTCCCAAGCCCGGGTAAATGGTGAGGGTTGTGTCAGGAATGGCATCCGACGTAAAACACTTGCCAAAACCATAATGCGAGTTCATCAAAGTGAAACCATACCGGATCGGTCGAGGCCCGGGTTAACAACGTCCGCCACCGGTGCTGTTGACAAACAGGGTGCCGGCGGAAATTGTACTACTGTTAGTCGAAGACGCCGAGGAGGAAAACGTGTCAGGAGACAGAGGGAGAGGAGGAAAGTGAAGAATGTAGGACTGAGGGTTGCAACTCTAAATGTGGGGACAATGACAGGCAAAGGTAGAGAGCTGGCTGACATGATGCAGAGAAGAAAGGTAGATGTTTTATGTGTCCAAGAGACCAAGTGGAAGGGCAGCAAGGCTCGCAGTATTGGAGCAGGGTTTAAACTGTTTTACCATGGTGTGGATAGAAAGAGAAATGGAGTAGGGGTGGTCCTGAAGGAGGAGTTGGCAAAGAATGTAGTAGATGTGAAGAGAGTGTCAGATAGGGTGATGTGTCTAAAGGTAGAAGTAGAAGGTCTGATGCTAAACATAGTAAGTGGTTATGCTCCACAGGTTGGATGTGATGGGGAGGAGAAAGATAAATTTTGGAAAGATTTGGATGAAGTGATAGAGAGTATTCCCAGGGAGGAAAGAGTGGTGATTGGAGCAGACCTGAATGGACATGTTGGTGAAGGAAACAGAGGGGATGAGGAAGTGATGGGTAGGTTTGGTGTCAAGGAAAGAAACCAGGAAGGACAGATGGTGGTGGATTTTGCCAAGAGAATGGAAATGGCTATAGTCAATACCTATTTCCAAAAGAGGGAGGAACATAGAGTGACCTATAAGAGTGGAGGAAGGAGTACGCAGATCGACTACATTCTGTGTAGAAGAGGAAACCTGAAGGAGATTGGAGACTGTAAGGTTGTGGCAGGGGAGAGTGTGGCCAGACAGCATCGGATGGTTGTGTGTAGAATGACTGTTGTTGCGAAGAAGAGAAAAAGAGTAAAATCAGAGAAGAAGACCAAATGGTGGAAGCTAAAGAAGGAAGAATGTTGTGAGAAATTCAGAGACGAGCTGTTAAAGGCTCTGGGTGGTAAGAAAGAGCTTCCAAGTGACTGGGCTACTACAGCAACAGTAATTAGAGAGACAGGTAGGAAGGTACTTGGTGTGTCATCTGGACAGAGAATGGATGATAAGGAAACCTGGTGGTGGAATAGTGAAGTGCAGGACGCCATTCAAAGAAAGAGATTAGCCAAGAAGAAATATGACAGTGAGAGGACTGAAGAGAGGAGACAGGAATATAAGGAGATGGGACATAGAGCAAAGAGGGAAGTAGCTAAGGCAAAGCAGAGGGCGTACAATGAGTTATATGGGAGACTGGACACTAAAGAGGGCGAGAAGGACTTGTACCGATTGGCAAGACAGAGGGATCAGGCTGGAAAGGATGTGCAGCAGGTTAGGCTTATTAAAGATGGGAATGGGAATGTTCTAACAAGTGAGGAGTGTGTGATGGGAAGATGGAAGGATTACTTTGAGGAGCTAATGAATGAAGAGAATGAAAGAGAAAGAAGAGTGGAGGTAATAGAAACGGTGGACCAGGAAGTGGGAAAGATTAGTGAGGGTGAAGTCCGGAAAGCTCTGAAAAGAATGAAGAAGGGGAAGGCAGTAGGACCTGATGACATACCAGTGGAGGTTTGGAAATGTCTCGGAGAGATGGCAGTGAGGTTTTTGACTCAAATATTTAATGGAATATTTGAGGGTGAGAAAATGCCTGAGGAATGGAGAAGAAGTGTGCTGGTTCCCATTTTTAAGAACAAGGGTGATGTACAGAGTTGTAGCAACTACAGGGGAATTAAGTTGATGAGCCACACAATGAAGATCTGGGAGAGAGTTGTGGAAGCAAGACTTAGACAAGATGTAACTATCTGTGAGCAGCAGTATGGTTTCATGCCAAGAAAGAGCACCACAGATGCCATCTTTGCTTTGAGGATGTTGATAGAGAAGTACAGAGAGGGTCAGAAAGAACTCCATTGTGTGTTTGTGGATTTAGAAAAAGCATATGACAGGGTACCAAGAGAAGAGGTGTGGTATTGCATGAGGAAATCTGGAGTGGCAGAAAAGTATGTTAGACTGGTACAGGACATGTATGAGGACAGCAGGACAGTGGTGAGATGTGCTGTGGGTGTGACAGATACCTTCAAGGTGGAGGTGGGATTGCATCAAGGATCGGCTCTGAGCCCCTTCTTGTTTGCTCTGGTGATGGACCGACTAACAGATGAGGTCAGGCAGGAATCCCCATGGACTATGATGTTTGCAGATGACATTGTGATCTGTGGTGAGAACAGGGAACAAGTGGAAGAGAACTTGGAGAGGTGGAGGTATGCTCTTGAAAGAAGAGGAATGAAAGTCAGTCGTAGTAAGACAGAGTACATGTGTGTGAATGAGAGGGAGGCCAGTGGAACAGTGAGGCTACAAGGAGCAGAGGTCACAAAGGTGCAGGACTTCAAGTACTTGGGGTCCACTGTACAGGAAAATGGGGAATGTGGTAAAGAGGTGAAAAAGAGAGTCCAGGCAGGATGGAGTGGATGGAGAAAAGTTTCAGGAGTGATTTGTGACAAAAAGGTGTCAGCAAAGGTCAAAGGAAAAGTTTACAAGACAGTGGTGAGACCAGCTATGTTGTATGGTCTGGAGACAGTGTCATTGACAAAAAGACAGGAGAAAGAACTGGAAGTGGCAGAAATGAAGATGCTGAGGTTCTCCTTAGGAGTGACAAGGATGGATAAGATCAGGAATGAGATCATCAGAGGTACAGCACATGTTAAACAACTGGGAGATAAAGTTAGGGAGGCCAGACTGAGATGGTTTGGACATGTCCAGAGGAGGGACAGTGGGTATATTGGTAGAAGGATGTTAGAAATGCAGCTGCCAGGAAAAAGACAAAGAGGGAGACCAAAGAGGAGATATATGGATGCAGTTAGAGAGGACATGGAGGTAGTTGGAGTGAGGACAGAGGATGCAGAGGACAGAGTGAGGTGGAGGAGGATGACTCGCTGTGGCGACCCCTGAAAAGGGAAAAGCCGAAAGAAGAAGAAGAAGAAGAAGAAGCTTTCGTAAATGAGCCCATGAGGCTCAATAAGATTTACCTGACTAAATAAAGGTTGAATGAATGAATGAAAAACAATAGCCAAGGCTGCGGACCGCTTGGGCCTCCGATACTCCCAGAGGTGGGGACTTGTATCACATGACTTGGACTCGGGTCAGACTCGAGTCATTAAAATCACGACTTGAGACTTGACTTGAAAAAATGCTGAAAGACTAGGACTTGACTTTGACTTGTACGCCATTGACTTGGGACTTGACTTGAAGTTGTTTACTTGAAAAGACTTGATATTTAGTCAAGTCAAAAATTTAAAACACGTTATAAAGTGGCCCCATTAATTAATTTCACTCATTCCGTATTAACAGTCAGGCACAGACCGGGCATCTGTTTTTCCACACTCCGTATGTATGTGTGCGTAGCTGCAGCACAACCAATCAAATTAAAAGGATTTAGACATTTGAAAAAAAAACAAGGCAAGGCTACAGGGCTGAGGGAACTAAAGACGAAATAAGAGCTCCAATATGCTTCGCGAGTAATTTCTTTTGGGTACATAGGTTATGAACGTTCAAATAAAAAACGAACTGCAACTTGTAAAACATGCAATAAGAAAATATCGGATGGAAATTCCACGACGTCGTCCGGCATTTGAAGCTTCACAAAGATGGATAGGTAGCACTTTTCTTTTGCTGTGAGATAGTTGACTTTAGCTAACTTCGTGTTAGCATGTGTACTCCGGGCTACGTTGGCTACGTTCTTTGTATTGTGCTGTGGAAATGTCAGCATTTTCGTCTTTTTCATTGAATGTTAAGATTAACAGAACTGCGGAATAAAGAGGTTTTTTTATATGTTGTGTTCAGCTGCACATGTTCTATCATTTGAGATAAATACAGATTTTAAAAAGAACAAATGGTCTATTATTTACATTTTATGTATAATTGCAAATGATAAAAAAAAGGGGGGGGGAGAACGACTCGAAATGACTTGAAATTAAAAGTTCCTGACTTGAGACTTGACTCGACTTTTGCCTGTCTTGACTTGAGACTTGACTCGGACTTGCAACACAGTGACTTGGTTCCACCTCTGGATACTCCTACTCTGCCTCTGGAGTCCCAACAGCCAACAGGCCTGATAGGACTCCTACTTCAGTTTGACAGCCTCCCTAACCCGGGGTGTCCACCGGTGTTCAAGGATGGCCACCGCGGGAAGCACCAAAAACCTTGCAGCCGCTGCTCAAGGCAGCCACCTCGACAACTGAGGCACGGGACATGGCCCACCCAGACTCAATGACCCACACCTCATGGGATCACTGGAATGTGCAGGTTAAAGTTCTCCCAGAGGTGTGAGCTGAAGATCTTTCTGACGGCTTCTTCTGCCAGGCGTTCCCAGCATCCAACTGTGGTGAGATCAAATGTGAGCATGTGCATTTTGAGAGTAGATCTGTGTGACTTTGTTCAGTAAGGGTATGTTTAACTGATGAAGGCATCCTGTTTTGCCAGTTCAGAGTCAAATTAGAGCAGGAGGAGGAGCACCATTGATGAAACCACGACCTCCGATGAAATAGGCAGATTTTCCCTCATCTCGAGCCTTTTGGATGGATGGCCATAGTTTCTGTCGGGAGTCACAATCTTCTTTGCAGAGGTCTTCGGTGAAACGGAGCCCTTTTTTTTTCAAGAAGTCATTTCTTTTAGCTGCTTTCCAGATGTAATCTCGATATCTCCTCGCCACAAAGCGAATGATGATAGCACGGGGGCGGGAGCTGCCGATGAGCTTTCTTCCAACCCGATGAGCAACATCAATGAAGATCTGAAGATTTTCTTTATCATTTGGAAGAACCTCTTGGCACACCCGCAGCACCTCCTTCAGCACGTCCTCCTTCTCAGCCTCAGGGATTCCATGAAGTTTGAGGTTCCAGCGACGATCATAGCGTTCCATCTCAGTGACGCGAATTAAGCAGGATGTTGTGTCTTTTTCATTGCGTTCTACACGTTTTTCAACAGAGTTAATTTTCTTTTTGACATCTTTCATCTCTTCGAGCATGTTTTCCATCCTAGCTTCAAGAGCGTCACTTCTGGCGTTGATCAGGTTAGCTAGCATAGCAATAGCATCATCGGTGTGTAGGCTGCTAGTCAGTTGAGAGACATTTGAAAGTGGCTTCTTTGCTGCAGGAGGCTTACTTGGGGTTATTGGGAGCGGCGGAAAATCCATTTCGTTGTCCACCTCTGGTTGAAGAGCCCCGATATCTGCACCACTGTAGTCGTGATCTTTCCCAGCAGCTGCACCTGCTTTCTCCCATTTGTGGTCTCCGGTTCTTTTTTGAGCTGATTTTGGCATTTTTCTGAGCGTAAGATAAACTTACAGTAGCGAAAAAGTTCTTAACTGTGTCTTTTTACAAGAGAAAAAGGCACAAGAGTTGCAAATAATAATATTGGTACTGAGAGCACGTTGTAGAACGTCTTACACTGCCGCCATCTTGACGCAGATGCAAAAATGCTAATGTGATACAAGCTTGTTTGATACAAGCTAGTTTGCTAGCCTCTTTGATCCAAAATGGCCACCTCACCTAATGAGCTTGTTTGATCCAAAATGGTCGTCTCATCTAATGAGCTAGTTTGATTCAAAATGGCCTCCTCACCTAATGAGCTTGTTTGATCCAAAATGGCCGCCTCACCTAATGACCATGTTTGATTCAAAATGGCCGCCTCACCTAATGAGCATGTTTGATTCAAAATGGCCGCCTCACCTAATAAGCTTGTTTGATTCAAAATGGCCACCCAAAATGGCCGCCTCACCTAATTAGCTAGTTTGATACAAGCTAGTTTGATACAAGCTAGTTTGCTAGCCTAATCCACGCCAACAGAATGACCTCATATACATACCAATGGCTGCAAAAATGCTAATGTGATACAAGCTAGTTTGACACAAGCTAGTTTGCTAGCCTGTTTGATCCAAAATGGCCACCTCACCTAATGAGCTTGTTTGATCCAAAATGACCACCTCACCTAATGAGCTTGTTTGATTCAAAATGGCCGCCTCACCTAATGAGCTTGTTTGATTCAAAATGGCCTCCTCACCTAATGAGCTTGTTTGATCCAAAATGGCCGCCTCACCTAATGACCATGTTTGATTCAAAATGGCCACCTCACTTAATGAGCATGTTTGATTCAAAATGACCGCCTCACCTAATAAGCTTGTTTGATTCAAAATGGCCACCCAAAATGGTCACCTCACCTAATTAGCTAGTTTGATACAAGCTAGTTTGATACAAGCTAGTTTGCTAGCCTAATCCACGCCAACAGAATGACCTCATATATATACCAATGGCTGCAAAAATGCCAATGTGATACAAGCTAGTTTGATACAAGCTAGTTTGCTAGCCTGTTTGATCCAAAATGGTCACCTCACCTAATGAACTTGTTTGATCCAAAATGGCCGCCTCACCTAATGAGCTTGTTTGATTCAAAATGGCCACCTCACCTAATGAGCTTGTTTGATTCAAAATGGCCTCCTCACCTAATAAGCTTGTTTGATCCAAAATGGCCGTCTCACCTAATGACCATGTTTGATTCAAAATGGCCTCCTCACCTAATAAGCTTGTTTGATCCAAAATGGCCGCCTCACCTAATGACCATGTTTGATTCAAAATGGCCGCCTCACCTAATGAGCATGTTTGATTCAAAATGACCGCCTCACCTAATGAGCTTGTTTGATCCAAAATGGCCTCCTCACCTAATGAGCTTGTTTGATCCAAAATGGCTGCCTCACCTAATGAGCTTGTTTGATCCAAAATGGCCACCTCACCTAATGAGCTTGTTTGAATCAGAATGGCCGCCTCACCTAATGAGCTTGTTTGATTCAAAATGGCCGCCTCACCTTATGAGCTTGTTTTATCCAAAATGGCCACCTCACCTAATGAGCTTGTTTGATCCAAAATGGCCGCCTCACCTAATGAGCTTGTTTGATCCAAAATGGCCGCCTCACCTAATGAGCTTGTTTGATCCAAAATGGCCGCCTCACCTAATGAGCTTGTTTGATCCAAAATGGCCGCCTCACCTAATGAGCATATTTGATTCAAAATGGCCGCCTCACCTTATGAGCTTGTTTGATTCAAAATGGCCGCCTCACCTAATGACCATGTTTGATTCAAAATGGCCGCCTCACCTAATGAGCATGTTTGATTCAAAATGACCGCCTCACCTAATAAGCTTGTTTGATTCAAAATGGCCACCTGACCTAATTAGCTAGTTTGATACAAAATGCCCCCAAGGCATCCTCCACGCCAACAGAATGGCCTCATATACATACCAATATGGCTACAAAAATGCTAATTCAAGTTGTCATTTGACAAACCCATGGGAAGTCTAGGTAGAATGTCAAATGACAAACTCCCATGGGAAGTCTAGGTAGTATGTCAAATGACAAAAGCTTTGTTAAAGACCGGAAAATAGCCAAACTTGAGAAAAAAGTAGATGAACTGGAACAGTATACACAAAGGGATGACTTAATGATTAATGGACTCGAAATAAAACCCAGAACATACGCTTGAGCGTATGTTCTGAGCGTATGTTCATTAAAAACTCTGAAAAAAAGTGTGCAAAAAGAGATGTTGATAAACCATGGATGACCAAAGGATTAAGAAATTCTTGTAAAAAGAACTACTTGTAGTAGCAAGGGGAGATACCACAGAAGATGCTCCCCAACAAGAACTGCTCACTCTAGAGCAACAGGTAATGACTTTTTTGAAAAACAAAGACATTGACATAAAATCTGAGGAAATTTCAATTTGTCATACCTTACCAAATAAATCAGAAAAAAGTAAATATCCTATTGTTATCAGGTTAATCAGTAGGAAAGTGAGAAACTGAAGGATTTAGAAGAATTAAGATGAGTTCAGGAAGGGACAAACTACAAAATGAAAAACAAAAAAACACAAACAACTTAGTACATATGGAATACATAAAAATTGACACCAATGGACGCAAACACTAAAATATGACTACATATGAAGATTCAGAATCTAAAACATACGATGTAGATGAACAGCTTTTTAAAAAAAATCCTGTAATTAAAGACTGTGAATACTATAATGAAGAGGAATTTAACAATATTTAAAGAGCAAAAGCTGATCTTTCTATTATTCACATTAACAGTAGTATACATGCAAATTTATCCAAAATAACAGATAATTTAAAACAGTTAAACAGAACTTTTAGTATAATAGCAGTTTCAGAAACATGGATGAATGACGAAAACATAAATAATGTTAACATTGAAGGATATGAACTTTATTATACGAACAGAAAAAATAAACGAGGTGGTGGAGTAGCTCTACTTATAAACAAGGAAATAAAATGTATATTTTTTTAAAAACATGTCAGTAATAGTAGACAATATTATGGAAATAATTACAATTGAAATAATGACTAAGAATTCTATAAATATAATGATAAGTTGTGTATATCGATCACCTGATTCAAGTATAGAGCAATTCACAGATCAAATCATGGATCTGCTAGAAAAGAGTTTAAACAAAACATTTTTTTATGTGAAGACTTCAATATTGATTTGGGAAATAAAACAGACTCAAATAATATTAGTATATTTATAAACTCTATGCATAGTTTAAATCTTTATCCACTAATATTAAAACCTACAAGAATTACAACTCACAATGCCACAATAATTGATACATTTTTTACAACTATAACAAATAGAGAGATAATGGGTGGTATTTTGATTACTGATGTAAGTGACCACTTACCGGTTTTCACAATTTACAAAAATGACCAATACAATATAAAACGAGAAACAAAAAAGAGAAAAAGAACAAACACATCTAAAAAAGCTTTGGATAATTTAACCGAGGACTTACGAAAACAAAATTGGAGGGATGTGTATGTTGAAGATGTAAACCGGGCATATGATGTATTTATGAATATTTTGGGAGTTCTGTCTGAAAAAAAAGTGTGCAAAAAAATTATACAAAAAGAGATGTTGATAAACCATGGATGACCAAAGGATTAAGAAATTCTTGTAAAAAGAACTACTTGTACTCATGCTTCATAAAACTAAAAACAAAAGAAGCAGAAGAGAGATACAAGAAGTATAAAAATAAGTTGGTATGGATTACAAGAAAACAAGAAGGAATATTATAGTGAATTATTCGACAAAAGTAATGGTAACATGAAGGAAACATGGCGAATAATAATAGTGTTCTGGAAAACCATGAAGTAAAATCAGGTGTTCCACAATATCTTGTTGTAGTGGACCAGATCCCTGGTCACTGATACACGTTTTACATGTCTCAGAACTATATTTGAAGCACCTCTCACTCATTCCTGCAGAGAGACATTTTACCACTATTTTATTTTAATAATTTCAATCAAGACACAAATCAGAAAAGACTTCCTGTTAATTTGTGTTAATTCATACTTAATTCACAGAATAACTTTGTCATTTTATGATAATTTGTTATTTGCAATGAGCAGTCACTCTTTAATGTGCTGGTATATATTTTCCAATGTGCATTAGTCAAAAGAACTCTGCTAAAGTTGAATTAATGTCACGCTGAACTGTTTAGATTTGTTTAGAAATGAGAAACAGCTGTAATCAATGTTTGGCGCCTAACTGTCTGTCTTCTCCTAAAACAAAGTCTATCTGTTC
>JBBPBX010024294.1:18449-39787 GCA_038048925.1 Garcialebias charrua | reverse complement strand
AATGTGTTGTTATTAGAATTGTGATGGTGTTGACGAGTTATCAGTAAGTTAAATTTGTTTTGTTGTCGAGTCTTGGACTTGACATGCTGTGCTAAGCGTGCCTGATCTGTACAGTCCATCACTTGCTGAAGTGTGGTCTGATCTAGGAACGTTGTTAGTTTTTGTTTAATGTGCTCTTCTTTGGCCTTCAAGGTCTCAATAGTAAAATTGGTCTGTCTCACCCGTTCATTCAGCAGCTGCGTCTGTGCCTTCTGAAGGATCTTGCTTGCCCGGTGCCCGTTGACCGACGATTTCAGTTCCAGGCTCTTGGGAATGATGCCACTTTGTCTGCATCTAAGGTTGAATCGCAAGTGGTTCCTGTAGTCCGCCCTCTTCCTAGCTGTTTTCTCAAACTCTCTAACAAGTTTGAGGCAATCCTGGCCAAAGTGGTTCAAAATACCCTGATGCATGCTCAATAATCCAGGTAGAAAAATCCAAAAAAGCTAAGTCTGGTCCTCTGGACATTCAAAAAACAAAACAAAACAAAGCAAAAAAAACTGTAGAAACGTTTCGTCTTTCGTCCGAAAGACTTCCTCAGTCTGAGAAGCTGTGTTCAGCTCAGTCTTATAAATAGTAGGGGTGGGCGTATCAATTCTAGTATCGATACTATCGATACCAAGGTGGTACTTGGTATCGAATCGATACTAGCGCTGTGGAATCGATGCTTTGTTGTCGCGCTTTTTTTTGTTTCTTATCACTGTTTTTGTGATTTTGACAGTGTTATGTTTTTGTAACATTGCTGCTTTTTTGTTATTTTGCACTGGTGACTTTTATTTAAACAACTGTGTGTTGTAAAAGAGGTGATGGGCAAATATTTTGTTACTCACACTGTTCAATTTTGTGCGGCTCAACAGCGCCCCCAAGTATCGGAATCGGTATCGAAGTATGCGATTCTAGCACAGTATTTACTTGGTATCGGATCGATTCCAAAATTCTCAGTATCGCCCACCCCTAATAAATAGCACCCTCCACAGTGGATGACCAGCTGATGACAGCCGAAACCAGCTGCTCACATGATCAAGGAGGACCATCAGCCTGACGATGGATCGTTAACACCCTGATGGTTGTTTGCTATTCACAGAGGGCTGAGTGATACTAGCAATAACAGCATTGTAAGTGGGGGACAGTTGAACCCGGAGGCCTCTGTACTGTAAAAACGTTTCGTCTTTCGGACGAAAGACGAAACGTTTCTATAGTTTTTTTTTGCTTTGTTTTGTTTTTTGAATGTCCAGAGGACCAGACTTAGCTTTTTTAGATTTTCACAATAGTGTTCTGATCACAATGAGGATCCAGTTTCCTGTGTAGTACCCACCATTCTGGAGTTTCTCCAGTCTCTCCTTGGTAAGGGTCGCTCTCCGACACTTAAGGTCTATGTAGCAGCGTTATCGGCTAATCACGCCGGCATCAATGACCGTACGTTGGGCAGTCATAATCTGGTCTCTCTCTTTCTACGTGGTGCCCGTAGGTTGCACCCGTCGAAAGTTACTCGAGCGCCAAGTTGGGACCTGCCTTGGTTCTCGAAGCTCTGTACCGCCTTCCGTTCGAACGCTTGACGCAAGTAGACCTGAAGTGGCTTTCATGCAAGACGACCTTTCTGCTGGCTATTGCCTCAGCAAAGAGGGTTGGTGAGTTGCATGTCTTTTCAGTTAGCCCCTCATGTCTCAAGTGGGGCCCTGAGGGCTCTGGTGTTACCTTGTGGCCAAACATTACCTTTGTACCAAAGGTATTATCACACTCTCACCGTAACCAACCGTTTAAGCTTGGTTTATACTCTTGTCTTACGTCTTTTACCCCCCGTTGAGTGAACCCAGCGATGATGCAATTGCGTGTGTGTCACCGACCGCATTGAGTGTTTATACTTGGCAAGACGTGGGGGATATTATAATAAATCCCTCCCTCTTCCCTCCCACTGCATACCTCGGCGAGTTCCTCTCCTCGGGGGTCTAGCCAGGATTTCATGAGGGGCGGTTCGTTTAAAAGAAATTGGACCTCAAAAGATGGACATGCCTCAGTGGTCCCGCGGGGAACGCGTCGGCTTTCCACTCAAAAGACTCTGGGTTCGATTCCCACCTGGTTGAACTTTTTTTTTTTTTTTATTAAATTTATTCATTTCAAATTGTAAAAACACAAGAAAATTATTTACAAAACCACATTATAAAACAAAACAATACATGAAATGAAAGGAGGCAGAAGAAGAAAAAAATCTCATTATTTCTGCCCCTTCTTCAAACAAAATTAACAATCAATTCAAATAGCAATCGCATATATAAAAAAATATAAGATATTAAATGATTTCTCACACAAAACCATAAATATTAATTTGCATATAAACCAATTTATGAATATTTGTACAGAAATTTTGTTTTAATCATTTTCTTAAATATAGATATTGACTTTGCAATTTTAATAGCAAGTTTTAGTATCAGTTTCCAAACCATTCCACAGTTCTATTCCCTGTACTAAAGTAGACCTACTCTTTAAACTAGTTCTGTATTGTGGCAGTCCTAACTAGTCCTTTTTACAAAAAGCCTTTGGATGTTTGAGGGTAATGAGAAATTCTGAGCTTTGAACAATAATAAAAGAATATTATAGTCAACCAAATCATTAAAAAAAAACTTTAGCAATTTCAATTTGTAAAACAAAACATTTGATGGATGGCAGTAATGTTTTCTTGTAATAATTCTTATGGCTCTCTTCTGTAAAATAAAAATAGGCTTTAGTTACAGTTTTGCACGCTGTACCCCAAATATCTATAGTAAATTAAGTGCGGGAGTACAACCGTATTATATAACAAACAAAAAAAAGTCAACCAAGTGAGATTCGAACTCACGTCTTTGGAGTGGCAGCGCAACGCATTTCCACTGGACCACCATGGCTTGTTGCTTCACAGCGGAGTTTGCTTTATTTTAAAGGCTGCGTGCAGGCGCAATCCTCTTCCTTTTGTCAACTTTACACGCGCATGCTTTTGTGTGCGCGCGCGTGTTCGTAAATATATATATAGTATATATATTTATATATATATATATATATATATAGTATAGAACACATTTACACCTCCACAGACATTTACACCTCCAGATGCAGAAAAAGAGCGACCTGCATCATGAAAGACCTCACTCATCCAGCACACTCACTCTTTGCCCCACTCCCCTCAGGACGGAGGTTGAGGAGCATCAAGTGTAGAACCACTAGACTGAGGAACAGCTTCTACCCTGAGGCTGTTAGACTCATGAATAAATAAAAATAAAATAATAAACACTGCAAAATATCACATCATACTGATGCTGATCTGTTTTCTTGTTGCTGTGTTCATCTGTGTTCATCTGTGACCATCTGCTCATACAAACTCATGTTCGTGCTGCTGTTTATTCCCACTATATTAGGCTTAGTGTATTACTAGTTGATGTTTTTCTTAGTTAGTTCTAGATGTTATTACTGTTTTTCTCTTTCATTTGTTGTTGGATGTAACTGGGACCTCGTGTACATAATCTCGTTTTCATCACATGTACCACATGCGGTGCAAATGACAATAAAGACTCTCTGACTCTGACTCTGATATATATATATATATATATATATATATATAACATATATTATATATATATATATATATATATATATATATATATTATATAAATACATATATATATATACATATATATATATATATATATATATATATATATATATATATATATGTATTGGTGTGTGTGTGTTGGGTGCAATGCGCAAAGTGCTGAGACGCACGGTTTGCGTGCGCGCGCGCACACATACAAGTTTCTCTTCAAAACTATCCATGTCTGTCAAAGCAAAAACAAAAAACGCCCACAAACTTTGAACCAATCACACGCTGCGAGCCGCATCGTCGGCGTCTCGGAGTTCTGCTTGGGGGCTACATACAAGACGAGCTGCCACCGGGGGATCGCAGCGGGAGTGCGGCCAGAAGTTGCGCAATGTTTGTTCACTCAACGGGGAGTAAAAGACGTAAGACGGAGTCTTGCAGAGTATAACCCAGTCTTAAGGCTGGCACATTTTCAACCTACGCCTGGAGAGGGTCTGGGTTGCTATGTCTAGTGAGGGTACTGGAGAAGTATGTTGCAGCTACTGCTGCTATACGGCACTCAGACAAACTGTTTGTGTGTTACGGGGGCCCTAGACTGGGCTACCCTCTTTCTAAGCAGCACCTCCCCCACTGGATCGTGGACGTCATCTGCCATGCCTTCGCAGCGGGACTCCATCCCCTGCCAGTCGGCGTGAAGGCACACTCTACCAGGAGCATTTCTGCTTCCTGAGCTGCCTTGAGAGGAGTCTCACTGGAAGCAATATGTGCTGCTGCATCATGGGCTTCCCCAAGCACGTTCACCAGATTCTACAGGGTTAACGTGGTCACCCCTCATCCCCTGGGCCAGGTTCTTCTGCAAGGGTCCTCTGGGCTTCCTCAGTGAGGTATGTGCTCAGGATTCCTTGTGACATCGTTGATACTAGTCATTCAGTGCTTTCAGCACCGCCCTCTGGCGGTCAGGAGGGATGAAATAGAACGAAAGTTACGAATGTAACTACGGTTCTATGAAACCCGGATGACCGCCAGAGCTTCTCTGTCACTCAGAATCCTTGCTTTACGCGAGAAGATTCTGTAGGACTGAATTAACAGATAATGCTAGGTTAAGTAGACTCTTGATTGCTTATCCGGTCACACCTGTGTGACGTCGTTGATACAATTACTCGAACAGCGCATGCGCAAAGGGAATATTCAGTGCTTTCAGCACCGCCCTCTGGCGGTCATCCGAGATTCATAGAACTGTAGTTACATTCATAACTTTCGTTTTATGTCAATATCTGTCAAACTGATTGCATTAAAGCTATTTTTATATGTTTTGGTGTCAGCAGGATTTGGCGGCCATCTTGAACTGAGATTAATCCAAAAATTAAAGCGTTGTAGATGCATATTCAGTGATTATTTTCTACAAATTTCATTAAGACTTATCCAGTGGTTTGAGATATTTTGCTAACTGACAGACACACAAACACATGCCGACAAAAAATAAATAAAAAATCACGTATTTAAGTATTTAAATAAATTGCCATGAGGTTTTTAAAAAACAATTTTTTTTTTTACATCTACGGTACATTAACTTTTATTCTCTTACAAACGTATACGATGTTTTGTTTTGTCAATGTGGTTTTAGATGCATTTATGAAAATACATTCCGGTTTCAGATGTGCACGTTCCAAAGGCGTGCTGGGGGCAATTTAGGACTAAAAGAGAGAGTTTTTAAAAAATAATGACGTTATTTCAAGAAAGGTGATGTCAACAGCTGACTGTAATCCTGCATGGCTACAACCGATATGAGACAAATGTGAGACGGATTAGGAGGATTTGCATATTTCTTCTTCTAAAATGCATAAATCGTGAAGCAACTGAGGAAATTTAGATGAATTTTAGTGTGCATGTGCAGATTTAATGTAGAGACAAAATATGTAGAGATATCACACAAGGACGGGATGACTTCAGAATGAACTTTGGTCAACTATATTCATTTAGGGACAACAAGGTCATTACAAAAACTGACTTTTTGTTGTTTATGAGCAACATACTAAATGTTACGTTAAAACACCACCACATTCTACATACCAGTACATAAAATATGACTACACAGGAGGAGGGTAAGAGTCATGGACTGCACTGCTCACCCAGAAAATGTTGTACCACACGTACAATGTAACTGCAGGACAGTATGGATTAAATATGATTATGCTTTTATTATTATTGGATAAAATATAGCAGTTTTTTTTTAACATTAGCTTGTAACAAATGACCCCAACTCTGAAAAAGATGGGACGTTGAGTAAAATACAGTATATATAAAACCAGAATGTAATAATTTGCTAGTTTTAAAAACCCTTATCTTCACAGATCAAATGTTTAAACAAATATATATTTTTTAAATTAATGGTACCATCTCAAAAAAGTTGGGACAATGGCAAGGAAAAGTAAGTGGTACAAAAAAATAAATAAAAAAACAGCTGGATGAGCATTTTGCTACTACAGTAATTAGGTTAATTGTTAGGGGTGGCTGAGTGGTTAGAGAAGTCGTCCCCCAATGCAAGAGTTGGAGGTTCGAATCCACCAGCAGTCACATGCCAAAGTTTCCCTGAGCAAGACACTGAACACCTCATTGCCTCAGATGTGTGTCCCATCAGTGTATGAATGTGATGAAACATGGATTAGTCTCTTTACAATGATTTGTTCAGTTAGCATAGTATAGATAGAGTGCTGTATGAATGGGTAAATGAGACACAGGTTGTGTTGTAAAGAGCTTTGAGTGTCTTGATAAGATAGAAAGGAGCTGTATAAGTGCAGTCCATCTGTTAAGAGGTCAGTAAGAGGACTGAGAATAAAAATACAATTTTAGAGAGGCTCTCCCTTAAAGAAACTACCGGTAGTCCAGATGAAATAAGTTAAGCTTTTTTGTGTTTTTCATTTGTTTTCATGTTCAGAATGTTGTTCTTATTTATAATACTAACAACAACAACAACAACAACAACAACAACAACAACAACAACAACAACAACAACAACAACAACAACAACAACAACAACAACAACAACAACAACAACAACAACAACAACAATAATAATAATAATAATAATAATAAAAGTTCTTCTGGAACTTGGTAAAATGTTGATGTTTACTCTGTTCCAATGAGATAAAATGTGAATTCATGAGATTAGAAAATCAATTTCTATTTTATTTATTTATTTGTTTTTATTTTATTTTATTTCCATTTTCTTTTACATTTTTTACGTCCCCACTGTCAGGGTTGCGGTTGTAAATCATGACGTATTAAAAACATGGAGGTGAGTGGTGGTTAAACTAGAGAAGGTGAGCCTATTATCAAAAGGCTGTCGGTTCAAACCCCCTGATGGTTACATCAAAATTTGGGTGGTAAAGGTGAAGCACCCATGCCTGCCTCCACCACAGGCCCTTGAGCAAGGCCCTAGATGGCAGCCCTCTGTGCCACATGTGGTCGATGGTTGCATCAGGAAGGTCATCAGAAAAACGCACAAATGCCAAAGCTTCAAGTGATTTCACTCGCTGTGGCGACCCCTGAAGATGGGAGCAGCCGAAAGAAAAATAAATAAATCTTGATACGTGTTACAACAAAAATAAAAATTTTGGAGTGCAGTAAAAAAATCTTTGAGCCGGACGCTGTTCCTACACTGCAAGCACCGACCCAGAATTCGTTCATCTCTATTTTTCCTGCTTTTTTATTTTATTTAGCAGATTATAATGTGTGTGAATATTAAACAGAAACAAACATTAAAAATAATCTTCTTTATATTAATGTTAATCAGCTGTGCTGATTTCTAAAGAACTGGTTGGTTGACCTGGGGCGGCCGTGGTGTAGTGGTAATGGCAGTCGACCCCTGATCGGAAGGTTGGAGGTTCGAATCCCGCATCCGCCCACCATGTGTCGTTGTGTCCCTGGGCAAGACACTTAACCCCGAGTTGCTCCCGGTAGGTCTGGATGGCGCCTTGCAAGGCAGGCTACCACTACCGGTGTATGAATGTCTGAATGAATGGGTGGATGGCTGGTATTGTAAAGCGCTTTGGGGCTCCTCACAGGGGGCTGGAAAGCGCTATATAAATAAGCTCCATTTACCATTTACCATTTACCTTTAATGAAACAAAGTTGACAAGTCCAATCAGGACATATTTTACGTTCACGCAGTATGAAGTAAACTAAAGTCAAATCATTTATTTTTAAAACCAAATGTTTTATGCTGGGTTAATTTCTTCTGATTTGGGGATTTGAAAACCTGCAATAACAGAAATGTTAAATATCTGAACAGACACAGGAATGAACTGTGTGAGCATCTTAAAAAATGAACACAAAATAAAAATGGAATAAAATAAAAACCAAGGAGCGTCTAGTTCCATTTCAACTAGACTCAATGCAAATAAAATAAAATAAAATAATAATAATAAAGATCTAAATAACACTTTTCAAAGTGAAAATATAGAATAAATAAAGCTAAAACACTCTAACCTCAGCGGGCTGAGTGACAGTGTGAGAAAATGATGCTTGATAGAAGGAAAATTGAATAAATATACAAATGTCTTGCCACAGTAGGTTTCAGATGCAGATTACATAACACAATGTCTTGCCATACAACACCTCTCATCTCTGCTGCAGCTGTCCATTAACAACCTGAGTTCACAGAGCTTTTCCACTGACACACACACATTCACCTCTGCATCTTTGCCGTCATGACTGTTAGCAAAATGCAGTTAAAGGAGCTATATGTAAGTTTTCTAAAAATATATATTTTTAACATATTTCTTCACTCTGTCACTATCTCCTGACAGACTGATGTTAGACAAAGTAATCTCTGAAAAAAACTATATTCCCCTTGCTTCTCCAGGTGTTACTAAAAGCATTTCTAAAAACCCAGAGTGACCCGCCGGTAACCAGCTAATAAAAACAGAGCTTCTCACGCTCCTAACCCACGCCCCCGCCTGTCACAGCCCCAGCGGCCGCGTACGTTTTCATTCAAAGGATTGCAAAGCGATGCAGGACTGATTTGTATGTGACACAAATGTATTAAAATTCCCCTTCTTCATCCCTGATCTGGACTTTTTTATTTTTTTTTGCCAAAAGTCAAGTGATTGCTTCCTCCTCCGCTGACTCCATGACTGAAATGATGAGGAAATGAATGAATTTGTCACAAGCTAATTAAACTCGGGTTCAACGTGGCTGCGCGAGGCTCTGCAGATTTCATGGTGTTCTGGTGTGCTGGACCAGCGCTCCATGTTTTTATTTTATTTTTTAGAACGTTTTATTAACATATAAACACAGAAATTCGCAGCGGCTGCGACAGGACATGCAGTGGAGGCGGAGCTATGGAGGCTGAGCTGAACTTCAGCCGAGAGCAAGGGGGAGGGACCAGAAACGTGTCTCTGTTCAAAATTTTTCTAAGTTCCAGCGTGTTCCAAAAACTGCATATAGCACCTTTAAATAAACCGTGCGTCCACGTCTGTAAGTGAGCACTGATCACCTGTGACTGACTGACATGCATCGTCTAGTTTCCTGTAGTCGCTCCAAGTATCTACCAGTACATGCACCGCTACACCTTCAGGGTTCCTTTCAGCCATAAAAATTCCCAGCAAACCACAGCTGAGACTAAAGAAACAGAAACATGTGGATAGAAAAGGAGCAGAACTTCTGCAAGTGGAAAATCATCACATCTGGGCCTTTTGACTGTGTGTTTATTAAGCAGTCACACAAAGGAGATCATGTTCAGGTGTCTTCTGTGTCTCGTTTGTCTCTATGTGTCCCTGTGATGGACCGTGTGTCCCCCGCCCCTGGTACAGTGACTGCTGGACATGGGCACCGGTGACCCCCGCTCCCCAAAAAGGAAGAAGCGAGTAAAGATAATGGATGGATGGGTTTGATTAACAGCTGCTTTTGTTGCGGTTTGTTTGTAACTTCAATCGGCTCATTTCAGCTTTTTATGCTCCCTTCAGCTTCTATTTTCAGCTTTTTTCTTGCCTTTTCAGCTAATGTTCAGCTGTTTTTCTGCTAGTATGAGTTTTTTCAGCTAAGTTGACCTTTAATGTGGTCAATTTGACTTTTTTCTGCATTTCGTTGAGCAAACTTGTTCCTTAAGCCTCTGTTTGCTCATTTCAGCGTTTTATTGTTTTTCAGCTTCTTCTGTTCTCATTTTAGCCGTTTCTGGCTCTTTTGAGCTTCTTTCTGTAAATTTGAGCTTTTTAGTTCAGTTTTTTCATCTACTTTTCCACTAATGTCAGTTTTTGTTTCTTTCAGCTTTAACTCATTCATTTGTAGATAATTTAAGCTGAAATTGAGTGTGGTAGTAGCCGAGAGCGATACTCAACACAAACTGAAGGCTAAATAAAAATTCATTTCGACCGCCACAGCTAACACATGCTGTCCATCGGCTTGTGGACAATTTGTTGTTCGAGCTCTAACTCCAGCTGTGTAACACAGGAATGTCAAACTTCACAGCTGGACAATTCAAGGGTCAGCAATGAAGTTCAATGGATTTAGGGTCATGAGGTCAAAGGTCACCTAATTTATATACAGTATCCACCTTATTCTTGGGGGTGTCACTGTAGAAGCGATAATGTGCCGTACTTCCGTTTGACCCCGGAAGTAGAATTTTTGCATTGGCTCCTCGTTGTTTGCTTGCTAATCTGCGCGCATCGTAGAAGTTCTGTTAAAGTTCTGTTTTCTGTTATTTTGAGCTAATATTGTCACGAAGATGTCTTGAGGAGCTCGGGTACCTGTTGCGCTGTTCGTGGCTGTACGAATAATCAGACGAAGCTGAATTTGTGGCTGCAACTAGTGTGTGTTGAACATGCTCCGATAAGAAAAACCTGCATCCTTCTTTGTGGCTGGGCTACGAGAAACCACCTGAAAAAAGTCACCGTATCCTCCAGAGGATCGAGAACACCAGGTATGATTTAAGAGACAGCTTTTAGTGTTATGATTTTATGTAGTCAGTGATTAAATTATACTAATATTTTCGTTCATAACTGGCAAATAAACACACGCACCTATATGTATGCTGTGTGTGCGTTTATTTATACATATCTATCTATATATCTATATATATATATAATATAGGTGTGTGTTTATATATATATATATATATATATATATATATATATATATAATATATATATATATATATATATATATATATATATATATATATATATTGTATATAATATAGGTGTGTGTGTGTGTGTGTTCATAAATGAACCCTAATGTTTGTATAATGTACTTTTACTTTCAGATGGGCTTGATGAGAGTGTGGAGCTGCTCAACACCACCAGTCACATGCAGCATGACTGTTGGAATGTGGATTGACATAATGTCAGAACAAACCAACGACCTTATTCTATGGTTGCCCCGTGAAACAATTAAAGCAACATGTTTTGCAGAAAGCTAAAAACTTGGACTCCAGAAGTGAATCATACATGCAAATAACACTGTGAAATATTTATTGGCTGTTTCTCCCTCTGGAATAATCATGTTTATTTCGATGCTTATGGTGGTAAATGCAGTGACAGGTATATAACACAGAACTCTGGGTTTCTGGACTATCTGCGTGCTGGAGATGAGGTGATGGGTGATCGTGGTTTCACAGTGAGGGACCTGCTGCAAGAGCTATGGTGTCAATTTAATCATTCCAGCATTCACACGCAAAGGATGCCAGCTTATTTCAAGTGAGAAGTGAGAAGACATTAAATGTAAACATTTTTCTCAAACATGTACAGTACTGGTGTACTTGCTGTAAACGTAACACAACTCTTAACATGTTTTTTTAAAGGATATGTTAACTATATTACATTAGAAAAGTATTTGCTAAAATGATTAATTTGTTATGTACAATAGTTGACTGTTAACCTTCTTACAAGGTTAGGTTTTTGTGTGCACTATATCAGTTAATTTTGGATTAAACTACTGTTTCTATCTAAATGTCACTTTTGTCATTATCAAGTTTTTAAAGATCGTTTCCTGTCTATTTCATTATTTGTTTTCATTTACTGTATTTTATTAAAAGTTCTCAAGGTGCTTCATTTGTGAATCAGTAAAGTCTTTGTCAAAAGAAATGTCAAGCTCCAGGTGCTCAGTTGGTGTCCAGATAAACATCTTGCAGCTCAAAAGTCCAAAGCAACATCATTGTTAGCTGGACCTGGAGATGTGTAGTTTTAATGCTTAGACTGGGCTTTATGTTTGTTTAAATAAAGTGTCCCAGCTCTCTTAACATAACAGGACCAACCTTGTTAATGTGAAGATACTAATAAGCTTCAGAGCTTTTCAGATTGCTCATCGCTTCGCCATCTGAAGCAACTGTCAAAGTAGCTAAGTATGCTAGTAGCTAAACATGCTAGTGTACGTTATTTTCGGCCACTTCTTCAAGTCGTCCTCCCACCCCTCAACAGCTGTAGGTAGCGGTAAAACAATATCTCTACATTTGAGTTGTGATAGTTTATGTTCCCACATATTTTATGACCTAAAACCTCTGACGAAAACCGGTTAGCGCGTTGCTAGCGTGTAACAAAAGTGCCGGTTCTGACTTTCGGCGGAAGTCGTTCACATAATTCGCGCAAGGCATCATGGGGCGTAGGAATAAGGTGGATATTTATAATTTAATAACTGTTTAACATGGAAATGTCAAACCACAGCTGGACACCTTGTTTGTCAACAATTGTTTCTACTGATTTCAAGGTCATAAGGTACAATATCAAGGTCATAAATCAAGGTCAAACTCACCTCTTACTTTAAAAAGCTCTAATTTGATAATCGTTAAGCAGAGAGATGTCAAACCACAGCTGGACACCATGTGGGTCAACAGAAATCCCTACTTTTTAACAGTTAAACTACCATTTTTTGTCAAAATGACAATTCTACCTATGCAACCCATGGGATTGTCAAACTGACAAATTGAATTAGCATTTTTAAAGCCATTGGTATGTATATGAGGCCATTCCAATCTGTTGGCGGGGAGGAGGCCTTGGGGCATATTTATATAGTCAGGTAAATCCAGTGGTGGAGAAAATACTCAAACACTGTACTTAAGTAAAAGTGCAAATAAACAGACAAAAATATACTCTAGTAAAAGTAGAAGTACCATATTAATATTTTTACTTAAGTAAAAGTAAATAAGTACTTGCTTTTAAAAATACTTAAAGTATTAAAGTAAAAGTAATTGCTGAATGTATTACCTAATGCAATGGCCTACAATACCATAAAGTGTGTGATATATATATATATATATATATATATATATATATATATATATATATATATATATATATATATATATATATATATATATATATATATATATATATATATATATATATATATATATATATATATATATATATATATATATACATATATATATGTGATATATATACATATATATATATATATANTAGAAAAGACGTCGTGTGACCAACTGAGGGAGAGACTTTTATTAGAACCAGACTCCATGACGCTGGCGGACGCTCTGGTTATTGGAAAGCAGCTTGAAACAGCACTAACAGAGGCGCGAAAATTCTCCCGCGCGGCGCACGAACCGGTGACGTCATCAACACCGGACGTTCATCACACAGAGGCTGTGGAGGGGGCTGACTGGCCGAGTGGCAGCTGGGATGTGCAGAGAGTGGACAGGGGGCCCAGCAGGAGCTGTGGTAACTGTGGCTCCTCTAACCATGCAACTAGAGACCAGTCATGTCCTGCACATGGGAAACTTTGTCATAAATGCGATAAACTGAATCATTTTGCACGCTGCTGCCGCTCTTCTGCTCGCCAGGATACTACTGTGGTTCCCATTAACACTGTACAGACTCTGCAGCCGTCGTTCAAGCTCTGCACATGTCGCGTGGGTGCAGCTCACGTCCCGCTCCTTGTGGACACAGGGGCCAAAGTGTCAATTTTGAATAAAAGCACGTATGATCGTTTCTTCAGCCGTACACCCCTGGAAGCAGCCACTACAACCCTGTTGGGCTACGGTCACTCTCCCATCGACACTCTGGGCGTGGTCCGCCTCCCTGTCCAGTATGATCAGCAATTTACGCCTGACGCCAAATTCTGCATCACCCGGAAGGGAGCTAACATTATGGGCCTAGACTTGTTCCTCGCCCTGGGCTTTGCTGTGAGTGAGCCTGCCACAGCCCCTCTCACCCCAACCTTTTGGCCACCTTCACCTTGGGAACATATTCAGGTCGACATCTGTGGGGAACTTCAGGGGGCACCTGCACACGCTCGCTACCTGCTGGTTGTTCATGATCTTCACTCGAAGTGGCCTGAGGTTTGTCAACTGAGCTCCATCACTGCACACACCATCATAGACTGCCTGGACAACCTGTTTGGACGCTGGGGCCTCCCCAGTGTTGTTACGACGGATAATGGGGCCCAGTTCACCTCAGCAGAGTTCACAGAGTTCCTCACACTACGCTCCATCAGGCACATCAGGACAGCAGTTTATCACCCAGAGAGCAATGGTGGTGTGGAACGACTCAACGAAACTCTCAAAAATGGACTCCGAGCCTGTCTGGAGGAGGGGAGAACATACAGCGACGCTCTCAACCAAACCCTCTTGACCATCCGGGCATCCAAGCATCCCACCACAGGAGTTTCACCGGCGATGCTGATGATCGGGCGCGAACTGAAGCAACCCCTGGACTGTCTGAGAGCTGAGCCAGCTCCTGCACGCGGGAGCCCAGAGCTCCAGAAAGCCAGAGCTCAGGTGAAGGGTTCGCAGGCCCGGATGAAAGAGAGGTTTGATGCCACGCACCGAGTGCAGACCCCCTCACTGGCTGCAGGGGATTGGTTTGATGCCACGCACCGAGTGCAGACCCCTTCACTGGCTGCAGGGGATTGGGTCAGGATCAAACGGCGTCATCGGAGAAATAAACTGAAATCCTTCTGGTCAGAGCCACTGCGGGTGGTTAAGCAATTGGGGCCGGCCACATACAGACTGGAAAATGGGGGTCGTTGGCACGCAAACCGTCTGCACAGGGTCATCGCCCCACCAGCATCTGTTTCACCGCTGACCCCAGCAACGGCGCTGGGTTGGCAGCCTAGGCCAATGACTTTTCGGGTGGGGGATACTCCACCAGCTTTGCCCGACTCCACTCAGCAGCCAGCATGGCCCCAGAGTATGAGGGCCCCGCCTGTCTGGCTTGGGGACTATGTGACAGGGTGATTGTGTTACTGAAGATCTGTTAATCTGTGTTTTATTGAGTCCAGATTAATCTGTTATTCTTTGCAAAGTGTTATGTTTTCAAGGGGGGTGAAGGGGGGAAAATGTTGTGTTCAGAAAACACAGTGTTTAGTGTGTTTGTTGGGTCTGTAATGGTGTGCTCTGTTTGTTACGACATGTTACTGTGCCTTTAAGAGATGCTTTACGGCATGGGTAAATGTGTGTGTGTGGGGGGTTTTGAGTTCAGTAAAGTTTGGTGCACGAAGCGACACGGTGTGGTTATTGAGTTCCCGCGGACACTACACAGAGTATGCCCCCTGCTGTGCGTAGGGGCGTCCACATGTTGGGTGAGGTTGAGAGAGTCCAAAAGAGACTTAAAATCTGTAGCCAGAGGGGAAGAGGAATTGTCCATGTGGATATTTAGATCGCCAAGAAAAATAGTTTTTACAGGGGAGGTGCAGAAAAAGGTGAGGAGGTCATGCATTTCTGAGTTAAATGAAACATGCGGTTTGGGAGGTCTATAAATCAATATAACGTTCATCAGGAGTGGGGCTTTGAAGTTGAAGGCCAAACATTCGAAAGAGGAAAAATTATGAGAAGACAGATGTGACAATTTTAAATTACTGCGGTAGATTACAGCCAGACCACCACCGCGGCCAGTGCAGCGGGCTCTCTGCAGATAATTGTATCCAGAGGGACAAGCTTCATTCAGAGAACTGAACACATCCGGTTGATGCCAAGTCTCTGTGAGGCACATGAGGTCCAGGTCCTTCTCCAGAATGTGATCATGAATTAAACATGATTTGTTCGATAGTGATTGTACATTGAAAAGTTCTATTTTAATGCTGGTTGGTGTAGGAGCCTTTTGAACCGGTTTCAGCAGACTGAAGTCCACTCCACGTTTTCCTTGCCACTTTGGGCGCTGTGGACTACAAGGGACTACAGACGCAGCGTTCTGATGACGTAGTTGAGGTGCGACACGTCTCCCGGACAGAATCAATTCAGAGCGAGAATAAATGGATTTCCTTCGCGAGCCTCTATGGATGTAACGAGGTCTACGCAGAAGTCCCAGTTGTTTGATGATGGAAACAGAAGGTGGAATGGAGCAGTTGTTAAGTCCAAGCAGCTGCGAAGCGGAGTAGGTCAACATCGCACCAGCCAAACCGGGGGAAGCTAGCACAGAGCTAGCCGCTAACAGCAGACCCACTGCTCCGAGAGTGAGATGTAACTCGGTTGAGCATGACTTGAAGAGGAGCACAGGAGAAAGTCCAGAACAGTCCAGATGACACAGGAGGTTGACAGAAGCAGCAGGTAAGCAAAACACAAAAACTGCAGTGACAGGAGGCAGACAGCCCAACATTCCGGTTAGGAAATACTAAGCTGTCCGTAAAGTCCTTATTAAAAAAACTACTGAGCAAAATAAGTCCAGATAAATGTCCTAAAAAATGTCCAAAAAAAAAAATAGCAACAGTAAAACAACTATTTAGCGTGGAGAAGTGGCGACATCACGCCAGCGTCCTCTCCAGCTGCGTCTCAACACTAGCATGATGTAGTCTACAAGAGTTACTGTTATTATATGTTGGCAAAAGAAATGACCTAGAAACTGCTAAATTAGCAATTTATTGTTGTTAGTAAATAAATCAATAATAATCAATCACTCAAACCAACAAACTTCATTTTTATGTCACTTTTGGTCAAAGCTTGAAAGAGCCATTGCAGAGGGACTAAAGAGCCACATGTGGCTCCAGAGCCGCAGGTTGCAGACCCCTGGTCTAATCAGTTTACATGAAGTCTTACTGGGGCAGCCATGATGGAAACAGAAAAGCATGCTGGGTAATAAAGCATCGGCTGCTTCCCGCCTCCTCCAGGAACTCACAGGTTTGGTTTTGTCTCCAAAGAAGTGGATGGTGGAGTAGCTGTCCTTCTCCACGATGTCCAAACAGTACCTCTTGTCCCAGCCGTCGGGGAACACGTCAAAGCTGATCTGCCCCCCTGCAGGAGAACACGGAGAACATCTGTCCACGTTAAAGGAAACCATCAGCTGTCACTCAAGAGCCAGACTCACCGATTGAGAAGGACAAGCCTTTTCCTTTGAACTCCTCCTTCAACACGGAAACAAACTTCTCACGGATTTTTTCTTTCTACAAGAACAAAACAGATTCTTGTTTTTTTTTAACTAAGAATTAAAATCTTTTGAGCTGAACTAGAATCTGCCTTCAGTCGACCTGATCCAGCTCATAAAACTCCCTCCGCTCCTCCGGCGTGCAGCTGCGGCCGATGGGCGACACGTTCAACATCCCGTTCCGAAACTCAATGAAAGTTCCCCTAAAACAATTCAAACATCTGGATTTACTTTCCAACAATTACAGTCAACAGAAGAGGAGGCCACCCTCCTTTGATTTAAGGCTTTTGGGTCTCAGAACTGTTTTTTTCTCATTTACCGTATTTTCCGGACTATAGGTCACAGTTTTTTGCCTAATTTGCATGCCCTGCGACCTTAAGAGAGGTGAGACCAGTTTATGGATTTTCCCCCCATATTTTTAGACCAATTTTTGGCTCAGATATGACCGTTTATCGTTTTGGCAAAAATGGTGCAGTACCACTTTTTTCCGCTAGGGTACACCGACCGTTCCCACCTCATGTCGTTCATGTGGCAGACATTTCCAGCAGAGCTAAACACTCGGACACATTTCCGGATTGTCTCAGCGGTGACGCGTTACGTCGGCGGTGACGTAGGTGCGATCTAAATAAAGGTGCGACCCGTTTATGGATTTTTCCAATTTATTGCCAATAATTGGACAAAGCGGTCTATATAACGGGGCGGCCGTGGTGTAGTGGTAATGGCAGTCGTCTCCCGATCGGAAAGTTGGCGGTTCGACTCCCGGGACCCGCACCATGTGTCGTTGTGTCCTTGGGCAAGACACTTAACCCTGAGTTGCTCCCGGTAGGACTGGAAAGCACCTTGCATGGTAGTCTGCCGCCACCGGTTTATGAATGTGTGTAGCATTCAATATATGTGTAGCACTTTGAGATTTTCAGTAATGAAAAGTGCGTTATAAATTGAATTATTATTATTATTATTATTATTATTATTATTATTATGTGTCCGACAGCAGCCTCCTCTGGTCGGACGCACTCTGTCGCTGCCCGGCCTCCTGCTCTGGAGGAAACTACTGTTAGCTCAGTGTTTGTTAGCAAGATAAGTCAAGAACCACAGGACAGATTTTTATCAAACTTACAGAATGTAATCACTGAATGGACATTTACAACTGACTAGCTTTATGAAATGTTTGAGATGTTTTTTTTTTTTATTGATGTTTTAGCATCGTTGTTTGTTGTTAGCGGTTAGCTACCGTAAACGGATACTATTTCGATAAATAACTCATGATCTACAGGACAGATTTTTATCAACCTTACAGAACGTAATTACTTGGTGGTCATTTACAAACTGTGACCTGTATGAGACATTTGAGCTAAAATTCGATTTATTTATAATTTATTTTCGCAGCGCACGAGACGGTTTGGAAGAAGTCAAAGCGAAACAATTTAAATCCAGCAGATTTGACCATTTCGTGAATTTATTAAGGAACGGTTAAGCTCAGAACCCTTGTGCTATAATGTCAGCTAAGAAATATATTTAAGCGTTTATTTAGCTAAATTTAAAAGAAATAAAGCCGCCCCGCGCGCGTGCACGTGGCAAAACTACTTTTTTAAATCCAGCTGATTTGACAATTGCGTTCATTTAAATGGTAAATGGAGCTTATTTATATAGCGCTTTCTAGCCCCCTGTGAGGAGCCCCAAAGCGCTTTACAATACCAACCATCCACCCATTCATACATGCATTCATACACCGGTAGCGGCAGACTGCCATGCAAGGCGCCTTTCCAGTCCTACCGGGAGCAACTCGGGGTTAAGTGTCTTGCCCAGGGACACAACGACATGGTGTGGGGGAACCGGGATTCGAACCTCCAACCTTCCGATCAGGGGACGACTGCCATTACCACTACGCCACGGCCGTCCACAGGATTTAAGACAAATCTTTGTTATAATTTTCAGCAAACAAACAATTGTTTTTACCGTGTTAATCTTCTAAAGTCCTTCTGTGCGCGCTCGTTCCTGTGGCAGACATTTGCAGCAGAGCTAAACACTCGGACACATTTCCGGGTTGTCTCAGCGGTGACGCGTTACGTCGGCGGTGACGTAGGTGCGATCTAAATAAAGGTGCGACCCGTTTATGGATTTTTCCAATTTATTGCCAATAATTGGACAAAGCGGTCTATATAACGGTGCGACCTATCAGGCGGAAAATACGGTAAGTTGGGCTTTCCTTAAATAAATAACTGTGGAATCTGACGTTTGTTTAAAGGCCTCAGACACAAACGGGTCAACTGTGTGATCCTGTGACTTTAGGCTGGTCTATTTTCTGATATAAGGTTCTGATCCAACTGGTCTTCTATTGAAGCAGGGACTGGATCAGTGTACCTCTTCTTGGGCAGCTTGATTTTAGCCATGTAGTTCAGACAGAAGTTGATGAAATCCTGCAGCAGCTCCTCTCCCATGTGGGCCTGGATGGACTGAAGACCAGGAGCAGAACAAACAAACCTTTTAACACGAATAAGCTTTTGTTTAAAACTGTGTTTACCTGTCTCACCTGGATGGAGTGGAGCTGTCCGTGTTTATAGGCCACCAGTCCGTTCTCTGCGAACAAGTAGTCCACGTTCTGGATCACTGAAGAGAAAGCTCAATGAGTCAGACAAGAGTCCATCACAGACTGATCGATCAACCATCTCACCGTCATCTCCAAGCTGCTCCTGGATCTTCACCAGGTCTGACCCTCCAACCACTCCGACTCGAACCCGAGTCCTCAACTTCCTCAGGAACTCTTTCATTTCAGGAGTAGCAGCCTGAAAACACACATTTATTCAGAAGTACACCTCAGGTTTAGGCTGGATGGTTCTATGAGTCCGTCACCCTCAACCAGGACAACTGTCCTGTTCACCTAAAGCATGAACTGATGCAGAAACCGCAACAAATCTGCTGTTTCAACACAACTGAGCCTTTTAATGAAGGAAACTGAAGTAAAACCAGGAGACGAGAACATCTGGCTGCAGATGTTTCAGTGGAAGCGCCGTTTGGACCTGCAAGAAGACATTTGTGCACAAAAATGTCTTCATTTCTAAATATAACAATTATAAACAGCAGCAAATTATTTAAAACGAATAAAAATTTGTGTTGATTACTCCTGCCTGTGGTTTTATTTGTTAATATTTTTTACAAAACTAAACCCCAAAACGCTGGTGAAGATTCTGTCGTCCAGGACATGATAAAAATCAAACTTGTAAAACTTATAACTCAGTTTTGGCATTGATTCCGAAACGTTTTACACCGGATGGGAGCAGAGGTGTCTTGTCTGTAAATTAGACTAACAAACTTCTTTGAGAAGCCTCTGTTTGTTGTTTGGGAGGTGTTTTTTGTCAATTTACATACAGTGTTGTGTCTTCTGTCAGAGACCTCAAGGGAACCCCCTACTGTTAAGGTGTGATCTGTCAATTTACATGTATGTGTTACCTCAGCTTGCAATTTACATATGATGGTGCGTGGTTCTGTTATAACTCCAAACTCTCACAGTTTGTTTTCAGTGAATTGAAAAAGCCTCCTGGATAGGAGTCGAAACGTTTTCTGCAACAAATAAAGTCCAGTTGATTTTGTATTGAACGCCTTTTTGATTTTTAAACCCCAAAACCAACATGCGTTTCAGCTGTTAGCACGATGCTAGCGGAAACCAACGGAAACAGTTAGCATGCTAACTGTTCAAACCGAATTATTAGCAATTAGGAGTTTTTAAACGTTAATAAGATGCACACACACTTAAGAGTATTATACTAAACGTTTAAACAAAATGTGGATAAACGACAAAAACATTTATTATTTTTGTTTTGTGTCACTACCGGAAAAAAATGATCAGAACTCAGTCTTTCTTTTCTTGATGAATTAGACTGAAATAACTCAAACTATTTGACATGATTAAGTTAAAAACCACACACTTAGTGAACTTTTAAATACATTATTTTGGTTTAATCGCGGAAAAAAAGCTTTTTGTTTTATTTTACTGAGCGCAACCTAAGTATTTTGTTTCCGGGGAGCGCATTACGGTACGGACTGCGCTGCCCGGTAATTTCCTGCTGACGGACTTAGCAGAGACGTGGAACCGGAAGTTTTAATCTGTACACGTCTCCTGTCAGTCTGATCGGGGGTTGTTTACTTGTTTTTGTTTCCCCACAAACAAACATTGTTTACCTGTCTCGCGGCCGTGAGCGTACCGTCAACATCAAAGAGGCAGAGCGTGCTCGTGTCCGCGGTGTTTTCACTCATTGTGTCTCTGATGAAGCACGCGCCACGCGTGTCCACCTGCTCCAGATCGGTTCGGTCCAGCTGTCAGAACCACAGAAACCTTCACTGACAGACAGGAGGGACCAGAGACAAGTCTGTGGGAGGACGGATGTCCATGTCTCCTCCTCCCGCTGCCAATCAAACCAGTCCCCGCGTGCAAA
>JBBPBX010024293.1:28228-39788 GCA_038048925.1 Garcialebias charrua | reverse complement strand
TATACATATACATACTGTACTGTATATACATACATATATATGTACACATACATACATATATACATACATATATATACACATATACATAGCATGTTATATATATATATATGTTTGTGTGTATATACACACACACATATGTGTATATCTATATATATTTATGCATATACAGTATATATTATACACACACATATATATACATATTTATGCATATACAGTACAGTATATATATACACACACATGTGTATATATATGTGTGTGTATATATATACATATATGTGTGTATATACATACATATATATGTACACATACATACATATACACATACATGCCTATTATATATATATATGTGTGTGTACTGTACATATATATACACAATTATGTGTACATATATATGTATATACATACATATATGTGTGTGTATATATATACACATGTGTATATATATATACACACTTATATGTGTGTATATACTGTATACTGTATATACACATATATATGTACACATGCATACATATATACACATATACATTACATACGTATATATATTGTATACATATACACACATATATACAGTATATATTTTTTATATATACAGTATATACACACATTGATGATGGTGGAGTACACTACTTTGGACAAGTGGCATGTGTCCTAAAAAATCTGCGCTCCTCCATTGTCCCAGTTGATCAACAAGTGTGTTCCAAACTCTAAAACATTTGTAATATACTGTAAACTTAACAATATGTAATCAATCAATTCCAATCAAAATATCAAAGCATCTTTATTTGAATACTGTAAATGTTACATGTCAATGCAATTGTAACAGTTTAAAAAAATGAAAGACTGGTGTTATTTGTAGAAACAGAAATACATATTACTAAATCTGCAGTTATGTATGAAATATAATCTTAAAATATCATCACTGGGATCTTAACGATGTGCTTTAATCCTTTGTTAGTTTGACTGCTCCAAACATGTAACAATAATTAAAAGTAAAATTTGGCCAATAGCTCAGGTAAAAATGCTGACCTGTAGAACATTTCTACATTTTTCACTGCTTCTGTAAAGAACTCACCATCAGACACAATCCTCTGAATAAAGTAATCTGACCCAGACCCACACCATGAAGTCACAGTAGTCCTGCTCCATCAAAAACAACTGAGCTTGTACCTGTGGGACGTCTGCTTTAGTTCATAGAACCTGTATGTATTGTCAATGCAGGACTGTTTTTTTTAAACTATGGCACAGAGGACTCCAGCATCTTCGGCACAATGTGGGCATTTCATTTTCAAAACACCATAGTCACAGCAGGTACAGGAGAGCGTCCAGAGAAGCTCTGAGGTGTGTCCGGCTGCAGTTGATGTCTGGAGTCACAAACTGATGCTGCAGTTCAGCGATGGCCTCATATGTCTGTCTGGCTGTTTTCACATCCCCATCTGACAAACAACAAAAAAATTATTGTTACAATCTCCTCTAAACATTATCCTTTGCTTTTATGTGTAATTTTCAAGTTTTGAGTGTTTGTGTCATGACATACTTGTGCAGTGACCACACATTACTTGTCCCATCCTTCTCCAAGGACACCCACGGCTTTAGAGGATCTTTATACTGTACAGGAACTGACTGATTAACCTGAAATGATACACATTACACATTAATACAGGCCTATAGGCCTAAGTGACAAATTTCTAGATTTGTTCCCATATTTATAAACCATTTTTGGACTGAGATATGACGGTTTCCATTTATTCTGACTGAACCAAACAAAAACAAAAACAGATGTACAGTACTGTACTTGATTGCAGCAGAGTAGTAACAGTTTATAGCATTAGGTTGGCAGTTGTATCACATAATATGAAAATGTGGCTATAATGATAAATTCAAAGAAGTTCAAGACAAAAACAATTGGACTTTATTTATTATACTATACTTTAGACTTTTTTTTTCTTCCTTGCACTTTTTAGAATTTACCATGTCCTGGATGACTGAGAATCTTCACTCGCTATTAATGACTCAAACGGCCTGCCATACTTTCCCAACCTTTCTGCTCTCTGCTTGAAGCCGTCAAAACAGCTGCACCACCTCGGCGAATTTTACTATTAAAGTGCATTTATTAAGCAAATGATAGACTGACACACACCTCTTCTATTATTTCGAGCTAACAAATAATGTTTAGGTACTTTTATTGTTAAATTTCAGAGGAAAACGAGCGCATTCCTCCTTCCTGGTTCTCTCCCTCTGCGCGCGCGTGGCTCTCTGTCCTCTGTTCACGGAGCACCAAGCGCGAAACTATTTTAAATAAAGCTGATTGGACCATTAAAGTATATTTATTAAGCAAACGTTAGACTGAGACACGTCTCTGCTATAATTAAACAAATAATTGTTTAGGTATTTTTCTTCAGAGAAAGGGGCCGCTCCTCCCTCCATCTTTTTTTTTTCTTTTTTCAGAAAAGCCTCTCGGCTGTTGCTGAAGCTAGTCTCCGGTGTTTTTTCAGTCCAAAAACGCTCAGAGAGTTGCATGACTCACTGGAAATATGCTTAAAGTTATAAAACACTCACCATCTACTATAGACTCCATAAGAAGAGAAGTGGCTGTGTCAAGGCCAGTCTCCCTCCCACTGTTGGCTGGGCAGTTTGCATTTCCTGGAAGACCGACTCTTCTTCTTCTTCTTCTTCTTGGCGGATTGCAAACAACGTTCAGGTGCATACGCCACCTACTGGAGAAGACTGAATCTCCGCCCTCCGACCTAGGAATACGCCCCCTGACCAATCAGTGAACACGCTGTGCTGATGTCATAACTGGACCCTAGAGGAACCGGACCTTTGTACCTGAGTGAAGCAGGCACCAAAATAGGACCGGTTTCACGTGAACAGGACCCTGTGGGTACACCCCATAACTAGTTGTTAACTAGTTACGAACGAGCCCGAACGAGCGCGAACAGGACCTGTTGATAAGAGGCATTAGTCCCAAAACAGTGGACAAGGTGAAAGCATAAAATTGAGGAAATACAAGAACCAAAATTGACTGGGTTACAGTTGACATGTTGTGAGCCCGGTGCCTCCGGTTGTAGTTTTGTCTTTGTTTCTGTCTATAATTGTCCTCTGCAGTCCTCAGTTTTTCCATATCAACATTCTTTGGTGTTAGTTGCGACTGAGTAACAGGAACAGTTGTCCTTATCCTCCTTCCCATGAGAAGCTCAGTCGGACTGAATCCATTTGCCAATGGAGCGGAACGGTAGGCCATGAGAGCGAGATACGGATCCTTCGACTTTTTAAGGAGAGTCTTGATGGTTCTGACAGCTCTCTCAGCCTCGCCGTTGCTCTGAGGAAAATTTGGGCTGGAGGTTTCATGGCTGAAACCCCATTCTTGTGCAAATCTTCTGAAGGAATCTGAAGCAAACTGTGGCCCGTTATCAGATCGGAGACATTCTGGTATGCCATGCCGTGCAAAGATGGACTTACAGTGTTCGATCACTCCTTCAGATGTTGTGGAGGTAAGTTTTGCAACTTCAAAAAATCTGGAGAAATAATCCACAACAATCAAATATTGTTTTTCCTTAAACTGGAAAAGATCAGCTCCCACCATGGCCCATGGTCTTTGTGGGAATTCAGTGGGCAGTAGTGGCTCTTTGTGTTTTGTTCTCTCCCGACAGCATGTGTCGCAGGTCTCCAACAGCTTAATCAGCTCGCTGCTGAGACCCGGCCACCACACTGAATGTTTGGCCCTTTCTCTGCATTTAGTTATTCCCAAGTGACCCTCATGTAGTTTCAAAAGAATGTCCTTTCTGAGAGAAGCTGGAATCACTATTCTGCTACCATAAAGAAGCAGACCATTTTGAACAGTAAGTTCACCTGAGAATGGCAGATAAGGCTGAACACTTTTCTCAGTAGAGTATTTATCTGGCCATCCTTCTACACAGAACTTTTTCAGCTGTTTGAGTATGCTGTCGTCGTCCTGATGTTTTTGGATTTCTCTCAGTCGTGGTTCCGTGGCAGGTAAAGATGCAACGACTGAGTCAACATACAAGTTGACCTCCTCTTCTTGCAGACCTCCTGACTCGCTGGAGATTGGAGCTCTGGACAAAACGTCAGCTGTAGCAATATTTTTGCCAGCCACATGGGAAATACTGTAAGAATATCTCATTAGTCGCATTCGTAGTCGCTGTATGCGAGGAGGAAGATCGTTTAGACTCTTCGACCCCAGCAACGGGACTAATGGTTTATGGTCAGTTTCAATGTGGAAACTCTTCCCGATCAGAAACTCTGCGAACCTCTCACAGGCCCATGTTGAAGCGAGAGCCTCTTTCTCAATCTGAGCATACCTCTGCTCCGTGTCGCTGAGAGACCGTGATGCATATGCCACCGGCTTCCACTCTGTATCAGTGTGTTTCTGAAGTAAAACTGCACCGAGTCCATACGATGATGCATCCGCTGACACACGTGTCTCTGCATTCGGGTCGTACAATGCTAGTCCTGGTGGTGTTGTCAGATCAGTTTTAATAGCGTCGAAAGCTTGTTGCTGCGGTGAACCCCACGACCACATGTTTGACGTCTTCAGAAGATCTCTCAAGGGTCTGGTTTTTTCTGCTAGGTGGGGAAGGAACTTCCCAAGATGGTTCACCATACCCAGAAAGCGTCTCACCTCACTTATGTTTCTGGGCTCCTCCATGGCTCTGACAGCGCTGACTTTATCCGGGTCTGGACTGACCCCTGATGCATCGATGACTTGTCCCAAGAACTTTATTCTGCGTTTAGAAAACTCACATTTGTCATTTAGTGTTACATTCGCCTCCTGGAGTCGAAACAGTGTCTTCCTCAGTCTTTCATCGTGCTCCTGCTGTGTCGTCCCCCAGATGAGGACATCATCCATCTGACAAAGGACTCCATCCAGGCCCTCCAGAATCCGTGACATGCGTTTCTGGAAGTGCTCGGGTGCTGATGAAATCCCAAAGCAGAGCCGATTGTAGCAATACCGGCCAAAAGGTGTGATGAAGGTGGTGAGCAGTGAAGACTTCCTCGATAGTGGAATCTGCCAGAATCCAGCATTGGCATCCAATTTGGAAAACACTTTTGCTCCTGCCAGCTGTCCGAGCGTGTGCTCTACTGCTGGGAGAGGATGTTTTTCTCTCATGACATATTTATTCAGTTCTGTGAGATCAATGCATATTCTCACCTTGCCCGAGCTCTTGGGGACAACCACCATAGGCGCACACCAGTCTGTTGGCTCCTCCACTTTGGTGATGACTCCTTCCCGTTGCATACGGTTGAGCTCTTCTTTAACTTTAGGCAGCAGTGGCAGGGATATCCGCCTCGGCGTTGAGAGGGAGAAAGGCTGCGCATCTGGTGACAGAACAATGTTATATTCACCCTCCATCAGTCCTAGTCCTGTGAAAAGTTTTGGAAACTCCTGCCTCACAGCTTCAATGGAGTCCAAACTAATTTGGTTTATTCTGGCAACCAGTTTTAATGCCATTGCAGCACGTCCACTCAGCAGTGATGTACACAAGTCCTTCACAACATAAATGTCCTCCTTGGTACTACCACTGTTGTTACTGAGAGTTGCTGTAAACTTGCCTTTCACCTTCAAATCGGTGCCTCCCGGTCCCTGTAGGATTTTCTTTGGTTTATCTAATTTGCCTAATTGATGCTGAGAATACCATGTCTCTGGGACAGCTGTGACATCAGCTCCTGTATCTATTTTAAATACAGTCTTATGTTTGTCCACCAGTATGTCTGTCATCCATGGATTTTCATTAGCTTCTGTAGAAAGTGATCCCAGGAAAGCAACATCCTTGTCTATATTTGTGCTTTCTGTTTCAAATCCAGCATTTACTTCACATATTTTTTTATTTCTGCAGACTTTTGCAAAATGTCCCTTCTTTCCACAATAATTGCAAGCTGCTTCTCTAGCAGGGCATTGCTGCATACTGTGTCCTTTCATGTCACCACATCTTCTGCACTGGACCTTTTTATCCTGTGTTGTTTTTGTGACAAAAGGTTTGAACGCGGCCTTCGGTTGTCTGTAGCGCGCGCTCCCGCTCGCGTGAACGCGGTCCAACTGCGCCCCCACAATGTCCGGCTTGAAGTTAGCATGAAGCATTTCCTGTTGCTTTTTTACTAGCTCGCTCTGACGGGCTCTGTTTAACGCCTTCTCGAGCGTCAGTTCAGCGTCCATTTGTAGCTGTTCTGATAGTCTTTTATCTCTCAAACCCACGACGAATCTGTCACGCACCATCTCATCATGCAAAGTCCCGTATCCACAGTATTCAGCCAAACAGTGCAGCGCGGTGTGAAAGCCGTCGATGGACTCACCCGTCTCCTGTTGGCGCTGATTGAATTTCGCCCGTTCAAATATAACATTCCTGCGGGCTACGAAGTGAGCGTCCAGCCGTCCTCTAACAGTCTCGTACTCACTCGCTTCTTCTGGAGTTAGATGCAGGGAAACCAGTATATCTTCTGCCTCGTCCCCCATGGTGTAGATAAGCGTGTTTACTTGGTTTTCATCCGCTTGTGTCTCCAAACCAGACGCGATACGAAACCTCTCGAAACGCTTTATCCACTTCGTCCAGTCTTCAGCTCTGAACGTGAACTTTTCTGGCGGGGCGACTTGAAACTGGTTCATGATGACGTCGTTTTTAATTATTCTCTCTCTTCACTTAGTATTTTATACTTTTATACTTCTGACACCATGTTCTGTTCTCCGATATGTGTATATTTAATAAACCCTTGAGGCTACACAGAAGCATGCGTGACACGACTCCGTCTTAACAGGTAACCTTTATTACGGTCTGACCCGCAACACAATACAACACAAAGGTTCCTACCAACAGCCTGATACTACAACATTCATACAACATCTACTAGATGAGTCTAGATCTTTATCACATTCATACAGCATCTACTAGATCTATAATCAGAGCTTTATCACATTCATACAGCATCTACTAGATCTATAATCAGAGCTTTATCACATTCATACAGCATCTACTAGATCTATAATCAGAGCTTTATCACATTCATACAACATCTACTAGATCTATAATCAGAGCTTTATCACATTCATACAGCATCTACTAGATCTATAATCAGAGCTTTATCACATTCATACAGCATCTACTAGATCTATAATCAGAGCTTTATCACATTCATACAACATCTACTAGATCTATAATCAGAGCTTTATCACATTCATACAACATCTACTAGATCTATAATCAGAGCTTTATCACATTCATACAGCATCTACTAGATCTATAATCAGAGCTTTATCACATTCATACAACATCTACTAGATCTATAATCAGAGCTTTATCACATTCATACAGCATCTACTAGATCTATAATCAGAGCTTTATCACATTCATACAGCATCTACTAGATGCTAGATCTATAATCAGAGCTTTATCACATTCATACAGCATCTACTAGATCTATAATCAGAGCTTTATCACATTCATACAGCATCTACTAGATCTATAATCAGAGCTTTATCACATTCATACAGCATCTACTAGATCTATAATCAGAGCTTTATCACATTCATACAACATCTACTAGATGAGTCTAGATCTATAATCAGAGCTTTATCACATTCATACAGCATCTACTAGATCTATAATCAGAGCGTTATCACATTCATACAGTATCTACTCTATAATCAGAGCTTTATCACATTCATACAGCATCTACTAGATCTATAATCAGAGCGTTATCACATTCATACAGCATCTACTCTATAATCAGAGCTTTATCACATTCATACAGCATCTACTAGATCTATAATCAGAGCTTTATCACATTCATACAGCATCTACTAGATCTATAATCAGAGCTTTATCACATTCATACAGCATCTACTAGATCTATAATCAGAGCTTTATCACATTCATACAGCATCTACTAGATCTATAATCAGAGCTTTATCACATTCATACAGCATCTACTAGATCTATAATCAGAGCTTTATCACATTCATACAGCATCTACTAGATCTATAATCAGAGCTTTATCACATTCATACAGCATCTACTAGATCTATAATCAGAGCTTTATCACATTCATACAGCATCTACTAGATCTATAATCAGAACTTTATCACATTCATACAGCATCTACTAGATCTATAATCAGAGCTTTATCACATTCATACAACATCTACTAGCTAGATCTATAATCAGAGCTTTATCACATTCATACAGCATCTACTAGATCTATAATCAGAGCTTTATCACATTCATACAGCATCTACTAGATCTATAATCAGAGCTTTATCACATTCATACAGCATCTACTAGATCTATAATCAGAGCTTTATCACATTCATACAGCATCTACTAGATCTATAATCAGAGCTTTATCACATTCATACAGCATCTACTAGATCTATAATCAGAGCTTTATCACATTCATACAGCATCTACTAGATCTATAATCAGAGCTTTATCACATTCATACAGCATCTACTAGATCTATAATCAGAGCTTTATCACATTCATACAGCATCTACTAGATCTATAATCAGAGCTTTATCACATTCATACAGCATCTACTAGATCTATAATCAGAGCTTTATCACATTCATACAACATCTACTAGATCTATAATCAGAGCTTTATCACATTCATACAGCATCTACTAGATCTATAATCAGAGCTTTATCACATTCATACAGCATCTACTAGATCTATAATCAGAGCTTTATCACATTCATACAACATCTACTAGATCTATAATCAGAGCTTTATCACATTCATACAGCATCTACTAGATCTATAATCAGAGCTTTATCACATTCATACAGCATCTACTAGATCTATAATCAGAGCTTTATCACATTCATACAACATCTACTAGATCTATAATCAGAGCTTTATCACATTCATACAACATCTACTAGATCTATAATCAGAGCTTTATCACATTCATACAGCATCTACTAGATCTATAATCAGAGCTTTATCACATTCATACAGCATCTACTAGATCTATAATCAGAGCTTTATCACATTCATACAACATCTACTAGATCTATAATCAGAGATTTATCACATTCATACAACATCTACTAGATCTATAATCAGAACTTTATCACATTCATACAACATCTACTAGATCTATAATCAGAACTTTATCACATTCATACAACATCTACTAGATCTATAATCAGAACTTTATCACATTCATACAACATCTACTAGATCTATAATCAGAACTTTATCACATTCATACAACATCTACTAGATCTATAATCAGAACTTTATCACATTCATACAACATCTACTAGATCTATAATCAGAACTTTATCACATTCATACAGCATCTACTAGATCTATAATCAGAACTTTATCACATTCATACAGCATCTACTAGATCTATAATCAGAACTTTATCACATTCATACAGCATCTACTAGATCTATAATCAGAGCTTTATCACATTCATACAGCATCTACTAGATCTATAATCAGAACTTTATCACATTCATACAGCATCTACTAGATCTATAATCAGAGCTTTATCACATTCATACAGCATCTACTAGATCTATAATCAGAACTTTATCACATTCATACAGCATCTACTAGATCTATAATCAGAGCTTTATCACATTCATACAACATCTACTAGATCTATAATCAGAACTTTATCACATTCATACAGCATCTACTAGATCTATAATCAGAACTTTATCACATTCATACAGCATCTACTAGATCTATAATCAGAGCTTTATCACATTCATACAGCATCTACTAGATCTATAATCAGAGCTTTATCACATTCATACAGCATCTACTAGATCTATAATCAGAACTTTATCACATTCATACAGCATCTACTAGATCTATAATCAGAGCTTTATCACATTCATACAGCATCTACTAGATCTATAATCAGAGCTTTATCACATTCATACAACATCTACTAGATCTATAATCAGAGCTTTATCACATTCATACAGCATCTACTAGATCTATAATCAGAGCTTTATCACATTCATACAACATCTACTAGATCTATAATCAGAGCTTTATCACATTCATACAGCATCTACTAGATCTATAATCAGAGCTTTATCACATTCATACAGCATCTAGATCTATAATCAGAGCTTTATCACATTCATACAACATCTACTAGATCTATAATTAGAGTTTTATCCCATTCATACAACATCTACTAGATCTATAATCAGAGTTTTATCACATTCATACAGCATCTTTTGATTTGATTTATTTATTTATTCATTCATTTTATAATTAAAACAAGAAAACAATACAATACAAAAAGAGAGAGAAAAAATATATATATAAAATGAAAGGCGGCAGAAGAAGAAAAAATCTTATTTTTTCTGCCCCTTTTTCTCCAATAAACAATTCATATAGACAACTACTTGGATTACAAAATAAATAATCAACATAATTTTAGCATTTAAGAATAAACACATGACACAACCAACTCATAATTTCCAAAATAGTGAACAACATAAATAATAATTACTACCCTCTGTGTCATACACAAACTTCCAAATTTCAACTCATTTAAATATATGTTTTTAACCGTTTAAACTTAATCATTCTTTTGAATGAAACCATTGATCTGACCACTTTAATATCAGACTCCAATTTATTCCATAACCCTATTCCTTGAATTATGGTTGATCTTCCCCTCAAACTTGTCCTAAAAGGTGGCTTCACAAATATATCTGTCCCTTTAAGATTATAATTACTCGTTCTTCTAACAAAATATTTCTGAATATTAGAAGGAAGTGCATTAGTTTGAGCTTTATACAAAATTATCAAAATATTATAATCAATTAAATCATAAAATTTCAACAGTTTTGTTTGATGAAACAAAATGCTTGAAGGATGATGAAAATTCTTTCTGGTGATAATTCTAATAGCTCTTTTCTGCAAAATAAAAATTGGCATTGTAATTGATTTACATGCCGTACCCCAAACGCTAATACCATAAATTAAGTGTGGCACAAATAATGTATTATACAACAAATAAAGTGCTTTATCATTTAGTAAATCCCTAACTCTGTAAAATATCGCAATAGACCTAGATAATTTTGCTTTAACTGAACTTACATGATGTTTCCAAGACAATTTATCATCAATAATGATGCCCAAGAACTTCGCTTCAGAAACTCTCTGAATCTCAGATCCCTCAATTAAAAATGGAAAATCAATTGATTTATTTTTATTACTAAAGATCATATAACTAGTTTTATCCAAATTTAACGTTAATTTATTAATTTTAAACCAATTCTGAATTTTTGCAAGTTCTGTCATCATTAATTCTAAAGTTTGTTGAATATTGTTACCACAACCAAAAAAAGTGGTGTCATCAGCAAAAAGAATGCACTTGAGGAGTCCTGATACCTGTACCAAATCATTTATATATAATATAAATAGCTTTGGTCCTAGTATCGATCCCTGAGGAACTCCACATGTTATAGTGCTGAGCTCAGATTTCACTTCATCCATCTGCACAAACTGTTTCCTTTTACTCAAATAACTAAAGAAAGCATTTGATACAGTGGATCATAATATTC
>JBBPBX010024293.1:0-27482 GCA_038048925.1 Garcialebias charrua | reverse complement strand
ATTTATTTTATTTATTTATTTTAATTTTAATGAGATGCATATTCGTAAGTCCGGGACCTCGTAAGTAAGAGCGCTCGTAAGTCGGGGACTACCTGTGTATATATATATCTGCTGTGACTTCCTCGTTCGAGCCAACGCGCAAACACCTGCTCTGTCTGTCCCTCCGATGAGCGATGGTTCTCTTAAGGACCGTCAACAAATGACTGTATTTTCAGAGTATTTGTCAAAGCAGCACCATGTTTCATACTAAAGTTTTCTCAGTGTATTTCTGCATGTTAATAAATCATGAAATCTCACCATTTAAAATCCAAAAGAACATGGTGGCACTTGTGTTTCTGTAACTTTTTTTGAATCATCAAAGTTCATTCAAAGATTCAAGATTCTTTATTTGTCATTCCACCACATGTGGTGGAACAAAATTGTGTACACAGGGTCCCAGTTACATCCAACAAAAGTATTAACATCTGTGTAAAAGAAAATTTGTAATGAGATCTAACATATAAACAAAGAAAAACATTCACTAAAAACACACAAAGCACACACTTCCAGAGGGCTTCATCGGTCTGAGGAGTCCCAAGTAAACTGTGTTCCCCACCTAACCAGTACACTTCTTTAGTGGATCAACCAGTTTTCTGCTGACAGCCAAAACCAGCTGCTCACATGATTGAGTTCTGGTTCTCAGCAGGTGTTCTGGACCACCTGCTGGTTCGGACCTAAATATCATGACAGATTTTTTTTCTGCTGTTTTCCCTTTACATGCTGTCTTTAGGTCAAATTATTAATCAGTTCAACATTTCTTTTCACTGTTATGCCGACGATACACAGCTTTACATCAGGACTGGAGCATCCTCATCTTCCACCTTGTCATCTCCATCTTCACTCACTGCCCTCTCTACCTGCCTGGAGGAAATAAGGGCATGGATGAATCAGAACTTTCTTCAATTAAACTGCTCCAAGACTGAGGCCATATTGATTGGCACCCCTCACCAGGTACAAACATCAACTATAACAACAATTTCCTTTTCTGGACAAGACATCCCCCTCTCCACCTCTGTTACAAATCTTGGAATAAAAATGGACTCTCATCTTACATTTGAAAATCACATTAAGCTTCTGTTTAAAACCTGCTTCTTCCATCTTCGAAACATCTCCAGACTTCGCCCATCCCTAACTTTTTCTGATGCTGAGAAGCTCGTCCATGCTTTTGTCTCCTCCAGGCTCGACTACTGCAACTCCCTGTTTATTGGAATCCCTGGCAAATACCTTCAGAAGCTTCAATATATTCAAAACAGTGCAGCAAGGATTTTGTTGAGAGTTCGTAAATTTGAACATATTACGCCCATTCTCCATAACCTTCATTGGCTTCCTGTCACCTACAGAATTCAGTACAAAACTGCTCTCATTACACATCAATGCTTACACGGAACTTCACCAGATTATTGTAAAGGAATCTATAGGCCGTTTGTGTAATTAAACACAAACGAGGTCAGTTTACTGACTTACCTATAGATTAGATGATAGATTTGAGCAGGTTTTAGACTGTTTCAAACTTACCATCAGTTAAACGGGGTCTCAACTTTTTCAGATTAAATCAACAAATCTAACGATGTGATTAGCCAGAAATGTAACTTCACAGGAGACTTCAATTTATATTGGTCTACCAGAAAATAGACCTTTTATTGAAACTATCACAAAATTACATTAAACATTGGTATCGATATTAGCTCTGATTCTAACTACTATGACAAGAATTCAAATTAAAAACAAACAGACAGTTGGACCTTTCTGTTGGCACATTACTTAAAGTTTACCATGATGAAAATAAACATAAGGAGGAGTTTAAGGAGGAAAGATAAAAGATTGAAAGGAAATGGTTGAATCTTATCTTGAGATGTTTAACCAGAGATAGCACCCTCTGCTCGGTTTCGGCTGGACGTCCGTACCGTGATGAAACGACTTTTACCTTCGTGAAGATGATCCTGTCTCGACTCCGGTAAATTAGTCAAGCCAGACGCGCATGCTGCTGCGTTTTACAGGCGACCCACGTTCATCTTGCCACGGTCTCGAGACCGTCTGCGTCGGCCTCCCAGAGTAATGCCCAGCTCTGGTTTTGTTTCAAGATAACTTCCAGAAAGAGTGTCACCGCTTGGAGCTGTGACACTCGAAGGGGTTCACAGCTGACGTGCTGTTTGAACCTTTGCTGAAGACGTGGGCCCTTGGTGCATGGCCGGGACGTACATCAGCTTGGAGAAAAACGTCCGTGCGTCTTCCCTTCTCCCCGAGAACTCATCAGCTCAGCTTCTCCCAGAGTACTGAGTCCCAGCACGGAGACAAAACAAAACCTGCAGGTGTGAAAACAGAGCACTCTCTGTTTGAGCACAGATGAATTGTTTTTAGAACGGACGGGAGACCGAAGATTAAGTTATGTCTAGAACTTTTCTTTCGTTCCAAAAACAGTTCAAACAAATAGAACGGATTGTTCATTCAACTTTAGACACTTATTCTGCAGAGAGCAGACAGTTTAAAGCAAGATCATTCTGAGATGTTCTCTTAACTTTGGCATATTTAAAATATACCAGCTTAGTAAAATCATCATTAAATGACAAAAATATACTGTTGATCAATTCTGAATTAACACACATTAAAGAGAAAGTTCAATCTGATTAATTAGTGTCCATTAATTCATAATAATTGTAAAAAATAAAAGTGTCCATTTGTCTCCTTGAGAGTTTCAAGAAGGTGTAACACTTAGAGTTTCAAAGAGATGCAGAGAGGTGTACTTGAAGGTCAAGCCTAAAATATCAGAGGTTAGGTGTATCACTACATTATCTAAAGGACATTCTTGTTCCATATTCATCCACCCGGTCTCTACGATCCAACAGTAATCTCCTTCATATTCCACGAACCAAATTAAGGACCATGGGAGACCGGGCTTTCAGTGTGGCTGCCCACCTCCTGTGGAACTCTCTCCCTGACTACCTGAGAGCTCCACAGTCACTGGTTGACTTTAAAAGCGGCTTGAAGACCTTTCTTTTTAAGCGAGCCTACTCTGCCTCCTCATGATTCTATCTTTGATCTTAGTTGATACTATTATTGATTTTACTTGTTTTATCACTTGTTTTATTTGACCTTTAATTTTGTTGCACTTTGTAGCACTTTGAGATTTTCATTAATGAAAAGTGCGTTATAAATTAAATTCATTATTATTATTATTATTATTATTATTATTATTATTATTATTATTATTATTATTATCTCCAGAACTGAACAGGAAGAGCTCTGGTTCCGCCTGATCTGGTTTCACTCACTCATCCTGAGGCCACACCTGATCTCCGCCTTCAGCGCCACTTGACCCCGATCACCCCCAACATCCTGTCCCAGCAGGCTTTGGGGCAGAGACCACAGCCGTCTGTGACGCAGGCGCCATCACGTCAGCCAACCACTTCCTGCGGAAACCGAGGCAAAGTTTCCATCGCTGACAGCAACCAATCAGAGCGCAGGAAGCAGCGCCCCCACAGAATGACGTGCAGACCGACCCCACCACAACACCCACACCCCGGTTCTGTTTCCATTCATCTCAAAGATTTAAAAATATATAATAAAATGTTGGTTCATTTAAACATTTAAAATGAAACTATTCAAAACTTTATGAACGGGTCTGTTTTATTTGAACTAATTGGCGATGTTTGTGTATGAGTGTGTACATCTGTGTGTGTGTTTGTGTGTGTGTGTGTGTGTGTGTGTGTGTGTGCGTTAGGAATGTGCGATATGGCCTAAAATTCATATCACGATATGTATTGTGAAGGGTGGCGATAACGATATATATCGCAATATGTTTTTGGTATAAAACTTGCAATAGGAATGAAAAAAAAAGCATAGGGTGTCCTTTTGCCATAATTTATTTTGAAAACTGCTATACCACAAAATAATCTCTATTAAGAAAATTTCACTACTAGGTCCAGAGAGTTTTTAAATAATTAACAACTCAAGCATTAGGCTTCTTTCTTGTAGTGCAAAACAGTGCAAAATATATCTTGTGTAGTTTTAGCCATAAGTTTTAAACTAAAGAATATGTTGTTAACTCTTAACAGTTTCCAATATTGTCACTTAACTGCTTTATTCAGCACATCATCCAGAGACCTCACACCTGATGAACTAAAGGTGAAATGTGAGGAAACATTTCACCTGCTGAAAACTAAACACACCCCTGATCAGTGCAAAAGGCTGGAAGCTGTGACCCGACAGCATTCGTCTGGGAGTGGAACATCCATAGAGCTGGTCGAATCACAAGCACCAAATTTCATCGTGCCACCACTTCGGACATGATCAGCAACACATATCTGATGGATGTAATGCAGTACAACCACAGAGATTTAAATGTACCATCTGTGCTGTGGGGACAAAACATGGAGGAAACTGCACGACAAACATACACTGATTTAATGGCCAAAACACATGAAGATTTTTTTTGTTTGGACAACTCTTTCACTTTAAAGCAATCACACCCATACTACCATCAGATCCAACTCCACATGTTTGTGTTTGATGTCAAATACTGTGACTTTGTGTTGTGGTCAAAACAATAACTTATTCTACAGCGTGTTGCCAAAACTCCTGACCAGAAGACACGATCCTGCCTTTGAGTACGGCAAAATGATCAGCTGTGTTAAGTGCAGTAACTCCTTTCACTACAGCTGTGCAAAAATCAAAAGGAAATCAGCAACTTGGATCTGTGAGGAATGCCAGATGTTTTTGGCCTAAATGTAAAATGCCATGAATTTGTGCATAAAGAAGTAAGAAATGTCAGGTTTTTTTTTATACTTTATGTTGTGTACCAACATTTTTTTGTCATAGGTGGTCTGTTATTTACCTTGATCTTTGCAGCCATTCATAATCTGATGTTGATTGTTTTAAATAAATCTTATATTAAACATCTTAATTTTTTGGTAGGCTTCTAATCTGTTTTTCATGTCAAATTCAATTATTAGGATTAATTTTGAACCACATTGTACCTGTATATACAATTTGGAAGAAATACACAGGTTCTAATTTAATTAAATCGTTTGTTTATTGTTAGACAGGTGACAGTTTATTGATCTACTGCAGTACATCAACATTTAAAAGTTCATTTCAAGTGATGTGGATCAAATTGCACACATCAATGTAGAAAATTTCAGAACATTACTTTTTATGCAGTTAGTTACTTTTTAGGAACAACACTTTTACAGAGGTTTGTGAGTTGTGTAAAGTTGCACTTAACAGTTGAATAAGAAAACTGAGATCCTTCCAGTTTATGTTTTAACTTTTGATGTTCAGCCTGTAGCGTGTCAAACTCCTGACGCAGGTGGGCATATTCATTCTGAAGTTGACAGTGCCTCAGGTTCAGATCATCATATTCAGTCCTCGGGACTACATCTTCTTGTGCTGAAAGTTATGAAAAGAAACGGTAAGCAAATGCACCAAAAAGCAGGAAGCAACACTTTATGCTCTGACACAGAATGTGCCTGTGCTGTGAAGTGTGTTCTTTTTTAGCTGATTAATTGTGAACAATATTTAGCTGTACACATTGGGGTCAAAACTGCAAGCAAACCATTCTGGTTTGAATAAAATATGAGCAGAATGTTGGACGACACCCTAGTATTTTTGAAATATTAAATCTATCTTTAATTAATTTATCAAACAATCAATTTATTAAAAAGTGTGTTAGATAGGACATAATATATTTGTACCAGGGTCATGTTCCATGTTGGATTCTTGTTGTTCATCTGAAGTGACACTGCCAGGGCTGGGTTGATGTGATGACTTGTGCACACCAGCATCTCTCCTCTTTTTCCTCTGGTACCTAAAATAAAAATATGTGAAGATGTAGTGACACACAGTAAATAAACATTTACACATCATCTACTTTTAATACAGAGCTGTATTTCAAAGCCTGCACTACACCAAAGTATGCTAAAGACCATGACAACAGAACACAGAAAAAAATAAATAGTAAAGACAGGCCAAAGCAAATTATCCATACCTTTTCATCTTTGCTCATGATCCCTGTCCTTTAGTGTACACAAACACAGAAGGTACGAAATCAGGACTTTGATAATCCAACGACATTTCCCCTGAAAATAAAGCACAGAGGCATTTGTTTATTAAGAGCTAGCTTATTAGCAACTAGCTTCTAGCCAACTTTCCGACCGAATTTAACAGCAATAAACTGCGTCTAGTTTTTAAAAACAATGTTTAATGACAACCAGGGTTTATGGTGAAATAAAACTAGATGAGTAACCTTACCTGATATAAAATGGGCACCGCATACTCGTGCATTTTTTATGATGTCCTCGGTCCAATCCACCTGCTTGATGGTCTGAAGCGACAGCTGCCTTCGGTGGCTTTGAAATGGTCGATTGCCTCTTGGTATGCGGTAGAACTTCAGTCCTTCCTTAGAATACCTATTTGTACAACTGTATACGCAACATCCTGACATTTTGTTGCTGGTGGAGGAAATTACTTAGCTAGATTCACTCCGCAACTTTGTTATGCTTGGTAAAAAGCCTGGGTGGGTGGAGTCTTCTGTTGCACCGGTGCGCGCGCAGCCGTCCTTGTTTACAAACACTAAATGGGTCTATAGTCATACTACTGTTTACATTTACTGTTGACATTTATTACTACTGTTTACATTTATTACTACTGTTTACATCTAGACTTTTTATATCTACACTACTGCTGATATACAGTATATATTCTTTTTACTAGCCTTATTGCATAATGCCACTTTGTTTCTATACCAATATCAACTACCTCATACATATACTGTGTACATTAACCCCATATGCTGCTTTGTCACTCTTTACAAATGTCAAATGCCAGAACCTTCATTTATTTTATAGATATACTTTTTATACTTTATACTTCGGGACAGTATTACACTCTATTTCATTTTTGGTGTTGGTGAAACTTTTTATACTTTTATACTACTATGGAAAACTACTATGAAAAAACTCAGGACAGTATTACACTCTATTTCATTTTATGATTATGTTTATTAAATGTTGGTGTTTTGGTGTTGGTGAAACTTTTTATACTTTTTTACTACTATGAAAAACTACTATGCAAAAAACTCAGGACAGTACTAAACTTTTATTATTTCATTTTATGCTTGTTTATTAATTGTTTAGTGTTTAAATGGTTACTGTTGCACCGAGGGACTGAGAGAGAAATGCAATTTCAGTCCTGTGTATGTCCTGTACATATTGCAGTTCTGACAATAAAGTTGACTTTGACTTTGATCTACAGCTTTCGCTGGAGCGGTTTGCAGCCGAGTGTGACACGGTCGGGATGAGGATCAGTTCCTCCAAGTCCGAGGCCATGGTCTTGAGCCGGAAAAGGGTAGCATGCCCTCTCCGGGTCGGGGAGGAGGTCCTGCCCCAAGTGGAGGAGTTTAAGTATCTCGGGGTCTTGTTCACGAATGAGGGAAAACTGGAGCGTGAGATCGATAGGCGGATAGGTGCAGCGTCCGCAGTGAAGCGGGCGCTGTACCGGTCTGTCGTGGTGAAGAGAGAGCTGAGTCGAAAGGCAAAGCTCTCAATTTACCGATCGATCTACGTTCCCACCCTCATCTATGGTCATGAGCTTTGGGTTGTGACCGAAAGAACGAGATCTCGGATACAAGCGGCTGAAATGAGTTTTCTCCGCAGGGTGTCTGGACTCTCCCTTAGAGATAGGGTGAGAAGCTCAGTCATCCGGGAGGGACTCGGAGTAGAGCCGCTGCTTCTCCACATCGAGAGGAGCCAGTTGAGGTGGCTCGGGCATCTGGTTAGGATGCCTCCTGGACGCCTCCCTGGTGAGGTGTTCCGGGCATGTCCCACCGGGAGGAGACCCAGAGGAAGACCCAGGACACGCTGGAGGGACTATGTTTCTCGGCTGGCCTGGGAACGCCTTGGGATTCCCCCAGAGGAGCTGCTCCAAGTGGCTGGGGAGAGGGAAGTCTGGGCCTCCCTACTTAGGCTGCTACCCCCGCGACCCGACCCCGGATAAGCGGAAGACAATGGATGGATGGATGGAGTTCTAAAAAACATTCAGTCGTTTATTCAATCCGGTCCGCTCCAGAGACAAGTGAAGGGTTAATATTGCTCAAGACATACAAGTCACATAAATTTAATAATTCTGTAAGATAATCCTGTAAGATAATCTTTGTTTAAACAGTAATTTTTCAGGAACAGGCACCAGTGAAGTGAAAATTTCTCTTTAGAAACATAAAATTAACAATTTAACTCTGCATCGTTTTAATTTAACACTAAGACTCCATGGAGGAGTTTAAGTATCTCGGGGTCTTGTTCACGAATGAGGGAAAACTGGAGTGTGAGATCTATAGGCGGATAGGTGCAGCGTCCGCAGTGAAGCGGGTGCTGTACCGGTCTGTCGTGGTGAAGAGAGAGCTGAGTCAAAAGGCAAAGCTCTCAATTTACCGATCGATCTACGTTCCCACCCTCATCTATGGTCATGAGCTTTGGGTTGTGACCGAAAGAACGAGATCTCGGATACAAGCGGCTGAAATGAGTTTTCTCCGCAGGGTGTCTGGACTCTCCCTTAGAGATAGGGTGAGAAGCTCAGTCATCCGGGAGGGACTCGGAGTAGAGCCGCTGCTTCTCCACATCGAGATCCCACCGGGAGGAGACCCAGAGGAAGACCCAGGATACGCTGGAGGGACTATGTTTCTCGGCTGGCCTGGGAACGCCTTGGGATTCCCCCAGAGGAGCTGCTCCAAGTGGCTGGGGAGAGGGAAGTCTGGGCCTCCCTACTTAGGCTGCTACCCCCGCGACCCGACCCCGGATAAGCGGAAGAAAATGGATGGATGGATGGATGGACTAAGACTCCATCTCAAACCTGTAGGGCAGTCGCTGTAAGATGATTCCAGCTCTCATCACAACTCATCCAAGAAATATTGTTAAATGTTGTTCTTGCATTTTGTTAAATCCCATAGTTTGTTAAATCCCACAGTTAATGTTGGCTTGTATAGCCTTTCAAAATTGCCCATAATTAAGGTGTATCCATTTATCCGTCAGTCTCTCAAGGGTGAAAATGAGCCAGGAAATATCAAGCACTCTGCGTGTGTGTGTGTATATATATGTGTGTGTTTGAACATTATTTCTATTTAACCAGGCAAAAATACCACCGAGTTCGCATTCGTCCCTAACAAAGCAGGCCTGAACTTTGTTAATGAGGCTCTGCGCCTCAAAACCTAACAGTCACGTGTTTGAACTGTGGGAGGAATAAAATGATTAATAGCTTTATTACCTTAAAATTAAAACCCAAAACGTACAGTGTCATTACCAACCCTTGTATGAATCAGTGTTGCTTAAGCCAAAAAAAGAAATGTTATTTATTCTACTTCGATAAATAATTTAACTGTTTGAATATTATTGTCTAATCTTCCTTCCCCTGAGTCCAGATGAGAGCTGTCATCACCCCCAGCAGACCCTTCATTTTCATTTTATAAAAAATACCTAATCAGTTTCACCTGAACCCACATCCAAAAAGAAGATTAATTGAATATTGTAGACCTGATCATCACGCATGTACTGTATGTCAATAAGAAAACAGAGAAAGCTGAAGAAAAAACATTATAAAATCAGAAACACAACTAAGCCACTTTTGTAACGTGAAGATGGAACAGTTATCAGTCTTAAACAGTCCCAGGATGTATCTGGACATCCTGCAATTGATCTATTCTACTGAAATAATAAAACGATTATTAGTATTTACACAGACAAAAATGTGTCGTGGAAGGTATTTTATGCCCCCATGACCCAAGCTAATAATGCAAGGTTAAATCATGACAGCCTGCAAACACTTGTTCTACAGATAAAAAGCACAAATATTACTGTCATCCCTGTTTTTAGTGGACACCACAAGGTTAATAATAAAATAATCATATGTCTAATACTTATTTGATAAGTCAGTCTTATTTATCGTATCACATTATATTATAACATTCATATATAATATCAAGTTTTTGTTTACTAGGTTGTTGAAATAACATAATCACAGTAAAACAGATAATTGCTCATCCCCATAAATCAGAGTCAGAGTCAGAGTCAGAGAGTCTTTATTGTCATTTGCACCGCATGTGGTACATGAGATGAAAACGAGATTATGTACACGAGGTCCCAGTTACATCCAACAACAAATGAAAGAGAAAAACAGTAATAACATCGAGAACTAACTAAGAAAAACATCAACTAGTAATACACTAAGCCTAATATAGTGGGAATAAACAGCAGCACGAACATGAGTTTGTATGAGCAGATGGTCACAGATGGTCACAGATGAACACAGCAACAAGAAAACATATCAGCATCACCATGATGTGATATTTTGCAGTGTTTATTTTAATTTTATTTTTATTTATTCATGAGTCTAACAGCCTCAGGGTAGAAGCTGTTCCTCAGTCTAGTGGTTCTACACTTGATGCTCCTCAACCTCCGTCCTGAGGGGAGTGGGGCAAAGAGTGAGTGTGCTGGATGAGTGAGGTCTTTCATGATACAGGTGGCTCTTTTCCTGCATCTAGAGGTGTAAATGTCTGTGATGGTGGGGAGACTGACTCCAACAGACTTCTGTGCAGCCTTCACCACTCTCTGCAGAGCTTTTCTTTCTTCAACTGTGCAGCCTCCATGCCACACGTTGATGCTGGAGCACAGGATGCTCTCCACTGCACACCTGTAGAACGAGGTGAGAACTGGGCTGCTCAGGCCGGCTCGTCTCAGCCGTCTGAGGAAGTAGAGTCTCTGATGACCTTTCTTGATCAGGCTGGTGGTGTTGTTGCTCCAGCTGAGGTTATCATTCATGTGTACACCCAGGTATTTGTAGCTGGAGACCACTTCCACTGCAGACCCACCTATTATCAGTGGGGCATGGGTGTGTTTGTTCCTTCTGAAGTCCACAATCATCTCCTTTGTCTTCTTCACATTCATGTGAAGATTGTTCTCTTTGCACCAGCTCTCCAGATGTTCCACCTCCTGTCTGTAGCTGGACTCATCATTGTTTGTGATGCATCCCACCACCGCTGTATCATCTGCAAACTTAACAATATGACAGCCTGGAAGTGTGGCTGTACAATCATATGTGAGCAGAGTGAACAGAAGGGGGCTCAGCACACATCCCTGAGGAGAGCCAGTGCTGAGGGTTATGGTGGAGGAGGAGAAGTTGTGGATCTTCACGGACTGTGGTCTGTCTGTTAAGAAGTCTAGTATCCAGTTACAAATAGAGGGGCTTAGTCCAAGTGTAGATAGTTTGTCTATCAGAGTTTGGGGGATCATGGTGTTGAAGGCAGATGTGAAGTCCACAAAGAGCAGACGCACGTATGAGTCCTTCTGATCCAGGTGGGTGAGAGCAGTGTGGACCACGGAAGAAATGGCGTCCTCTGTTGATCGGTTCTCACGGTATGCGTATTGATGAGGGTCCTCATTGATGTTGACGGTTGCCTTGATGTGGGACATGACCAGTTTCTCAAAACATTTAGCGACTATCGGGGTGAGGGCCACCGGTCTATAGTCATTCAGACCAGTCACTGTGGAGCTCTTTGGGACTGGGATGATGGTCGCGGTCTTCAGGCAGGTGGGAACTGACTCCAGTGCAAGTGAGGTGGTGAAGATGTCAGCCAGCACCTCACAGAGCTGGTCCGCACATTCCTTCAGAACTTTCCCTGGGATGTTGTCTGGTCCGGTTGCTTTATGAGGATTAATCTTTCTGAGACTGCCTCTCACTTCTGCTGCGGACACCCTGAGATGCTCTTCATCTGGTGATGAGGTGAGTCTGGTGCTAGCAGGTCTGTTTGGATCATCAAAACGTGCATAAAACTTATTGAGGGCATCAGGCAGAGATGGGTCCCTGGGGCATTGTTTGTTTTTGCCTTTGTAGTCTGTTATGCATTTAATACCCTTCCACATGCTCCGTGGGTCTTGTGAGGTGAACTGTCCCTCGATCCTCTGTGCATACGTGGCCTTGGCCTTCTTAATGCCATCCTTCAGTTCATTCCTGCTCTTTCTCAGTTCCACTTTATCTCCTGACTTGAATGCAGTGTCTCTGGCTGCTAGCAAGGCGTGAACTTCTTTATTTAACCAGGGTTTCCGGTTCGGGTAGGATTTCACATATTTTTTTATGGATACATTTTCAGAGCATGTACTGATGTAACCCAGGACTGAGGAAGCGTACAATTCCATGTCCACTGAACTACCATCAGTGGCTGCTTCTCTGAAAACAGACCAGTTTGTCCTCTCAAAACAGTCTCTCAACATGGGGGAACTATCTTGAGGCCAGATTGTTATTTCTCTTTGTTCCGGCTTCCGGCGCCTGAGTGGAGGGAGTTCTCTTGGCGCCAGAATCAGAGAGTCGTGGTCTGAAGATCCGAGCGCTGGGCGTGTCTTCGCTGTGTATGCCCCCTTTACATTTGTGAAGACTTGGTCGAGTGTTTTATCTCCTCTCGTGGCTGCGAAGACGTTCTTATTGAAGGCTGGGAGGGACACCTGGAGATCCACGTGATTGACGTCCCCGCAAACAATGAAAAGCCCCTCAGGATATTTACACTGCAGCGAGGTGAGTAAGTCGTGAATCTCTCTCTGGGCGTCAATAGCATTAGCATCGGGTGCTATGTAAATAACGCTGATTACGATCACTGAATAGTCACGTGGCATATAATGCGGCCTACATCTTATTGTGATCAACTCCACGGCAGCTGAACAAGCTCTTTTTATCACAGCACAGTTCGTGCACCAATCTTTGTGTACGTAAATACAAACACCACCACCTCGCGTTTTCCCCGTAGTCTCGAAGCACCGGTCTGTTCTGAAGAAGAGCCGGTCGTCCAGCTCGTAAACAGAGTCTGGAGTCTCCTCAGAAATCCACGTTTCCGTAAGACAAAGCACGGAACATCTTCTCATCTCCTCCGACGTGGTTACCCTCAAACGAAGTAGATCCATCTTGTTGTCGAGTGAGCGAACGTTAGACAGGAAAAGAGCCGGCATCGGGGGTTTACCGGTTATAGCGTCTTTCCGCATTCTCGTCATAATTCCTGCACGACAACCCCGCTTCTTTCCTCGTGAGCAGCGCTTTCTTTTCTTTCCCCTGGAGTGCATCTGCTTCCAGAAGGACGTTTTCAGCAGGTCCAATCTTCCGAGTTCTGATTTGAGTTCGTTGCTGATTTCAGCTGTGCCCTGTGNTGCGACCTAGGGTGTCCTGGTGCCAAGAGCACATATGGACACCCTTATGCTTAAACATGGTGTTCGTTATGGACAATCCATGACGAGCACAGAAGTCCAATAACAGAACACCACTCTGGTTCAGATCAGGGGGGCCGTTCCTCCCAACCACACCCCTCCAGGTCTCACTGTCATTGCCCACGTGAGCGTTGAAGTCCCCCAGTAGAACAAGGGAGTCCCCAGGAGGCGCACTCTCCAATACCCCCTCCAAGGACTCCAAAAAGGGTGGGTAGTCTGAGCTGCCGTTTGGTGCATAGGCACAAACAACAGTCAGAGCCCGTCCCCCCACACGTAGGCGAAGGGAGGCTACCCTCTCGTTCACCGGGGTGAACCCCAACGTACAGGCACCAAGATGGGGGGCAACCAGTATGCCCACTCCTGCTCGGCGCCTCTCACCAGGGGCAACTCCAGAGTGGAAGAGTGTCCAACCCCTCTCAAGGAAACTGGTTCCAGAGCCAGAGCCATGCGTTGAGGTGAGTCCGACTATTTCTAGTCGGAACCTCTCAACCTCACACACTAGCTCAGGCTCCTTCCCCACCAGAGAGGTGACATTCCATGTCCCAATGGCCAGCTTCTGTAGCCGAGGATCAGACCGCCAGGGTCCCCGCCCTCGGCCGCCACCCATCTCACATTGCACCCGACCCCTTTGGCCCCTCCCACAGGTGGTGAGCCCATGGGAAGGGGGACCCACGTCTCCTCTTCGGGCTGTGCCCGGCCGAGCTCCATGGGTAAAAGCCCGGCCACCAGGCGCTCGCCAGCGTGCCCCACCTCCGGGCCTGGCTCCAGAGTGGGGCCCCGGTGACCCGCGTCCGGGCGAGGGAAAACTTAGTCCATTAATTGTACTCATCATAGGGGTTTTTGGGCTGCGCTTTGTCTGATCCCTCACCTGGATGAAACATTTGAAATAAAATTCGATTTTTTTATTCGTGTTTTGAGAGACGGACTCTTCTCTGTTAGCATTGGTTTTATTTCTGTTTACGTTATAAATAACTCCGAAACAACTTGGTGGATATTTTTTCTGCTTACAGAGTATAACTATATGGGGTTTAATGTACTAACTGTTGGCTTGGATGAAACATTTGAGATAAAATTAGATTTTTTATTCGTGTTTTGAGAGACGGACTCTTCTCTGTTAGCATTCGTTTTATTTCCGTGTATATTTTAGCAAATAGCTAATAAACCACTTGGCTAATAAACCACTAACCCTTGTGCTATAATGTCAGCTATAATTTTTAGCAAACAAATAATTGTTTTTATTGTGTTAATCTTCTTAAAGCCTTGCTGTGCGCTCCTGTGGCAGACATTTGCAGCAGAGCTAAACACTCGGTCCATATTGCTGAGTTGTCTCAGCGGTGACGCGGCACGTCAGCGGTGGATGACGCGTTACGTCGGCGTTGACGTAGGTGCGAACTATTTCTGGATTTTTCCAATTTATTGATAATAATTGGACAATGCGACCTATGCACAGGTGCAACCTATACACCGGAAAATACGGTAAGTTGTGTGTTCCAGATGACAAAAACAGTAACAAATGTTTATACAGTGTTTAGGGAAATTGTGTTAGTACTGTATCCAAACAAGTAATAGTGTTTAACATCATTGCAGGACCACGAGGGAACTCTGGTTATGCAAGGCCCATGCAGACTTGGGCCACCGAACAGCAAGTCTTCTACCAGAAGATGTAAGAGTCCCACATCTTCTACTGAGGAATCCCAAGGAGTTCACACATGTGCTTTAGAACAACTCAAAACTGATTTGAAAATGTTTCAATTCTCCACAACCATGTTTCTTTGTCCCATGACTGATCTGTAAATGTATCTTTTACACAGACATTAGGATTGATAGTTTATGGTACAATTAAGGTACATGTCCTAACTTGCCGTATTTTTCAGAGTATAGGTTGCACCTGAGTATAGGTCGCATTGTCCAGTTATTGCCAAAGAATTGGAAAAATCCATAAACATGTCTCATCGGAATATAGGTCGCACCTATGTCAAAATGTGGACCGTGTTTAGCTCTGCTGCAAATGTCTCTTCCACAGGAGCGCACAGCAAGGCTTTTAAGAAGATTAACACTTAAAAACAATTACCGTATTTTTCGGATTATAGGTCGCAGCTTTTTATGGTTTTTTCAAGGCCTGCGACCTATAATCCGATGCGACCTATTTATGGATTTTTTTCCATATTTTTAGACCAATTTTTGACTCAGATATCAGCCTTTTTCACTTTGCCAGAAAAATTGTGCAGTACCACTTTTGGCCACTAGGGACGCTGTGGCGCTGTGGCGCTGTGCATTACCACTTCCAGAGGAGTACACCGACCCAAGAAGAAGAAGAAGACCGTTTCCAGCTGCATGTGTCCCAAAATAAGCTCCTGTGCTCGGACTGACTGTGTGCCTGCTGGCCTGGATGTAGCTGTTAGCTGTGTTTCTTAGCTGGTTTATTTTGCAAGATAAGTCAAGAACCACTCAGCGGATTTTTCTGAAACTTACAGAATGGAATCACAGTGTGGACGTTTACAAGTGAGTACCGGTAGCTTTATTAGATGTTTGAGAAAAAAAAAAAACGATCTTTTAGCTTAGCTTTTTGTTAGCTCGTGGCTGTCGTTCTGTTTACCGGTATGTTAGAAATAGCTTCAAAACCACTCGGTGTATATTTTTTATGCTTACAGAGTTTAAATTACAAGACATGAATCTACGTAACGATGGTCTATAGCAAACATTTGACATAAAATTCGATTTTATATTAGTGTCAGAGGCGGACTCGTCTCGTGTTGGCATTAGTTTTTTATCGGTGTTACTTCTGTTAACGTCATAAATAGCTTAAAAACCACTCGGTGTATATTTTTTATGCTTACAGAGTTTAAATTACAAGACATGAATGTACGTAACGATGGTCTATAGCAAACATTTGACATAAAATTCGATTTTATATTAGTGTCAGAAGCGGACTGGTCTCGTCTTGGCATTAGTTTTTTATCTGTGTTACTTCTGTTAACGTCATAAATAGCTTAAAAACCACTCGGTGTATATTTTTTATGCTTACAGAGTTTAAATTATAAGACATGAATGTACGTAACGATGGTCTATAGCAAACATTTGACATAAAATTCGATTTTATATTAGTGTCAGAGGCGGACTCGTCTCGTGTTGGCATTAGTTTTTTATCGGTGTTACTTCTGTTAATAGCTTCAAAACCACTCGGTGTATATTTATTTCTGCTTACAGAGTAATTATAAGGGTCCAATGTACTTAACTATGTCCTGGAGAAAACATTTGAGATGAGATTCGATTTTTTATTCGTGTTTTCAGAGACGGACTCGTCTCGTGTTTAGCTTCTGTTAGCTTCTGGCAGACATTAGCAGCAGAGCTAAACACTCGTGTATATTTATTTCTGCTTACAGAGTAATTATAAGGGTCCAATGTACTTAACTATGTCCTGGAGAAAACATTTGAGATGAGATTCGATTTTTTATTCGTGTTTTCAGAGACGGACTCGTCTCGTGTTTAGCTTCTGTTAGCTTCTGGCAGACATTAGCAGCAGAGCTAAACACTCGTGTATATTTATTTCTGCTTACAGAGTAATTATAAGGGTCCAATGTACTTAACTATGTCCTGGAGAAAACATTTGAGATGAGATTCGATTTTTTATTCGTGTTTTCAGAGACGGACTCGTCTCGTGTTTAGCTTCTGGCAGACATTAGCAGCATAGCTAAACACTCGGTCCATATTGTCGGGTTGTCTCAGCGGTCACGCGGCGCGTCAGCGGTGGATGACGCGTTACGTCGGCGGTGACGTAGGTGCGACCTATATTCCGGTGCGACCAATTTATGGATTTTTCCAATTTTTTGGCAATAATTGGACACTGCGACCTATATTCCGGTGCGACCAATAATCCGGGAAATACGGTAATTGTTTGATAAAAAATTATAGCAACTATATGTCTGAACTGAACTTTTCTTTAATAAATGAATAATTTTAGCAGGAGAAACACCTAATAAATATATTTGTTAGCTGACATTATTGTAAGAGTGTGTCTCAGTTTAAGTTTTGTTAATAAATGATTACAAATCAGCTTATTTTATAAAAAGCCATATATAGGTCGCACCTGAGTATAGGTCGCAGGCCATGAAAAAATGATAAAAAGGTGCGACCTATACTCCGGAAAATACGGTAATACAGTCAGATGGTTTAATAAGGACTCAGAGTTTCTGCATGACTCACAGGATAAAAAAACATTTGCTGCTCTATCAGGATACAGAAACATACATTTTGGAAGTAAAATTGATTATTTTCTCACCAATTTTCAGTTGTCCTAAATCACATGCATACAGTACATTGAAATTCTTAAAGTATGTGATGAGTTGATAAAGACGTTACTGAAGAAGTACAGGTTACTGTGGTTTTAAATGATCAAAGAATGTTTTTTGTTTTGTGATCATTACACGATGTGGTGATCTGTACACATGGTCTGTTTTGCACAAACTTTTTGAATGTTTAATTTTTATGTTTTTCTGATATACCTCAAATTGCACTAAGAATGAAACATGTTTCAAACGAGCAATATCAATTGTTTACAAGACTTAAAATGTTTGGTCCATTAAAGAGCTCAGATGTTCCATCCATCCATTTTCTTCCTGCTTATCCGGGGTCGGGTCGCGGGGGTAGCAGCCTAAGTAGGGAGGCCCAGACTTCCCTCTCCCCAGCCACTTGGAGCAGCTCCTCCGGGGGAATCCCAAGGCGTTCCCAGGCCAGCCGAGAAACATAGTCCCTCCAGCGTGTCCTGGGTCTTCCTCTGGGTCTCCTCCCGGTGGGACATGCCCGGAACACCTCACCAGGGAGGCGTCCAGGAGGCATCCTAACCAGATGCCCGAGCCACCTCAACTGGCTCCTCTCGATGTGGAGAAGCAGCGGCTCTACTCCGAGTCCCTCCCGGATGACTGAGCTTCTCACCCTATCTCTAAGGGAGAGTCCAGCCACCCTGCGGAGAAAACTCATTTCAGCCGCTTGTATCCGAGATCTTGTTCTTTCGGTCATAACCCAAAGCTCATGACCATAGATGAGGGTGGGAACGTAGATCGATCGGTAAATTGAGAGCTTTGCCTTTTGACTCAGCTCTCTCTTCACCACGACAGACCGGTACAGCGCCCGCTTCACTGCGGACGCTGCACCTATCCGCCTATCGATCTCACGCTCCAGTTTTCCCTCATTCGTGAACAAGATCCCGAGATACTTAAACTCCTCCACTTGGGGCAGGACCTCCTCCCCGACCCGGAGAGGGCATGCTACCCTTTTCCGGCTCAAGACCATGGCCTCGGATTTGGAGGAACTGATCCTCATCCCGGCCGCATCACATTCAGCTGCAAACCGCTCCAGCGAAAGCTGTAGATCACGAACTGATGAAGCCAATAGGACCACATCATCTGCAAAAAACAGAGAAGCGATTCTAAGGCCACCAAAACGGATCCTCTCAACACCTTGGCTGCGCCTAGAAATTCTGTCCATAAAAGTTATGAACAGAATCGGTGACAAAGGGCAACCTTGGCGGAGTCCAACTCTCACCGGAAACGAGCCTGACTTACTGCCAGCGATGCGGACCAAGCTCTGACACCGGTCGTACAGGGACCTAACAGCCCATATCAAAGGGCCTGGTACCCCATACTCCCGGAGTACCCCCCACAGAACCCCCCGAGGGACGCGGTCGAATGCCTTTTCCAAGTCCACAAAGCACATGTAAACTGGTTGGGCAAACTCCCACGCACCCTCCAGGACCCTGTTGAGGGTGTAGAGCTGGTCTAGTGTTCCACGACCAGGACGAAAACCACACTGCTCCTCCTGAATCCGAGGTTCGACTATCCGACGGACCCTCCTCTCCAGAACCCCTGAATAGACCTTACCAGGGAGTGAACATCAGATGTTCACTTGTATTATTTGCAGTTTTTTATTGTGATAATACATTTATACAAATGTTAACTGCATGTGAACACAAATATATGACAAGTATCTTTTTAGAAGAACTCTCCACTGTGACTTCAGCAACCTCAAAGTCATCTCTACCTCCACCCTGACTGAGCTAAGTTAAACATTAAATTCAACTTTCAATTCAACTTTATTTTGGTAAATTAAAAAAACATTACAAACAAAAGGAAAACAATATAAATTGTAAATTAACAATTTACCAAAAAAGGAATAGGCTGAAGCCAAGGCTTATACTTGCCTACCCTATGACTTGTTGAGGAGTCAGACGAGGAGTTTAGGTATCCTTTAACGAGCCAGTCCAACAGCGGGTATGCAGGGTCACAAACAATGAAGAAATGGACGTCCTTTTCTTTAATGTTCCTTACAGACTGCAAAAAAAGAACATGCCAATATTTATTGTTCAACTTTTTATTTGTTTAAAGGCATGGTTCAAACAAATTTTATTTTAAATAAAACTTTACAGCGAAGTATGTCTACTGATTACTTAGCTGTAATAGTTGTAGTAATAATAAATACAATATAGTAAATTTTAGCCTTACATTTTGGCAACAGTTGACTTTTTATTTGTTTGAAGACATGGTTCAAACAAACATTTTTTTAAATAAAACTTTACAGCTAAGCATCTCTACTTTGAGATACTTAACTGTAATAGTTGTAGTAATACTAAATACAATATAGTAAATATTAGCCTTACTTTAGTAAATATTAGCCTTATTTTTGGTAACAGATGAGCCCTTTGATAGAGGTCTGAGTGGCGCAGGACATTGGCATCATGGGCACTGCCCGGCATCACACTAGACTCTGTGTCATCAAACGGGTTATTCACTAAACTCTCGGTCATGTGCTCATTCAGTTTGCACTACTTCTCATATTTGCACTAATGTTTGTATTACATCACTGCCTATAGTCATACTACTGTTTACATTCTCTGTTTACATACTACTGTTTACATTCAATGTTTACATTTATTAATACTGTTTACATTTATTACTACTGTTTACATTTACACTACTTTTATATCTACACCACTGCTGATACATATACAGTATTCTCTGACCAGCCTTATTTAAGGATGCCCAATGTGCCTTACTGCATATGCCACTTTTGCCTCTATACCAACATCAACTACTACCTCATACATATACTGTGTACATTAACTCATATGCTGCTTTGCCACTTTGCAAATGTCAATGCTAGAACCTTTAGTTTATTTTATAGTTATACTTTTTATACTTTTTTATACTAGTATGCAAAAACTCAGGACAGTATTATGTTCATTAAATGTTTAGTGTTTTAGTTTTAGTTTTAGTGTTGGTGTAAATTTTCATACTTTTATACCACTATGCAAAAACTCAGGACAGTGTTACACTTTTACTATTTTATGCTTATGTTTATTATATGTTTCAGTGTTTTAGTGTTTAAATGGTTACTGTTGCACCGAGGGACTGAGAGAAACACAATTTCAATCCTGTGTATGTCCTGTACATATTGCAGTTCTGACAATAAAGTTGACTTTGACTTTGACTTTGATCTTGTAACTGATGCACCAGAAACTGAGGAAAACAGAGGAAGAATGGTAATTAATAACAAATACAGACAGTATCACGCATAAACAGGTAAAAAAGGAAAGGACAAAAAAGTTTATTAAAGCATACAGTGTTTTTATTGTCTTACCAACAGTTGTTGTCCATGACAGCTTGGAGGAAATAGGACGGCCAGCGCACTCATACTGCAAATAAAAAAGACTAAAAGCATGCGTTGCTTCACCTGTAGCTCAATCAGGGAGTGCAGTAAAACTCCATCGCCGTCATTACAATCTGGCGCGGGTCCATTTTTGGCGCGTCTGTTTACTTTCGTCCCGGAAGTAACTTCTTCTGTGGTTTTCACGAAAGTAACTTCCTCTTCATTTTTTTTTTTTTTAGGGGAGTGTACCACTCTGCGCATGTCAGAACTTTTGATCAGAATAAAAGCCCTGCTGCATGTAAGCACTCGTCATGAACGGATTGTGCCCATGTAAACAGTACTATCTAATTATGCAATCAGAACACATTTCAATCCGGTCACAGAATTTTGCCCATGTAAACATAGGTAGTATCTGACAGACTCAGAACTTGTGATTTTTGGTTCAATTAGCTGTGGTGGCCATCTTGAATATGTTGACTCCCAAAGATAGATTTACTTACAAATATTACTTTCAGAGAGTTGAACTCAAATCAGTTGCTAATTTTAAAACATCATTTGAGAATGTAAAGGATTATAATTTTCACCCAAATCAATGAGATTTCTAACTTATTTAGCAGATTCTTCGTTTCTACTACAGCTGTGTATTGCTGTGTGAATGTAAAGTATGTCATCAAAAAAGGCGTTCAATACAGTATGTCATATTTAATTGTAATATGTTTCTTCCTTACATGTACATTTTGTATATTTTGTCATTATCATTTATGGGATTGTCTTGTATTGTTTTTCATTTGTAAAAAAAAAATGAACAAATTTAATAAACATAAACATTTGTTTCTTCTGAGTGTTTTGTCTGGCTCCATGTTCCTTCATTAGTTGGCTCCATGTTTGGTTTCTGATGAACCGTTTACTGTGTGCACAGAAATCCACAATAAAAGTAAACACATGCACTGGAATAACTTACAGGAAGCAGCTTTATTTCATGATGCTTATCATTTTAAATTAAATAGACATATTTTACATTCAGATATTACTAACAGCTTTATTCATTCAACCTTTATTTAGTCAGGTAAATCTTATTGAGCTTCGAGGGCTCATTTACGAAAGCGACCTGCTACAAACTAAAGAATGATGAACATCAATGATACAAATACATTAAACAATAAACAAAAGAAAAGAAAAAGTAGCAAAAAGTAGCAAAAACATTATAAGGTAGATGTACAAAAAAAATCAAAGACAGGAACATATCTGCATTGGTTTTTGCCAGGATTCCAACAGATTCTGAAAACCATCCAGAGAGGTCAGGGCCGAGAGCTTCAGATCTTTTTGTAAGATATTCCAGGAAGCAGGAGCAGAGTAGGAGAAGGCCCTTTTTCCAAGTTCAGTCCTCACTGACGGAACACTGCAGGTGATCATGTCCTGAGAGCGCACGCTGTAGCTGCACTCACGCAAAGACATGTATGAGGGCAGCAGACCAAGAAGTGATTTGAAGATGAAAATGTACCAGTGGAAGAGTCTGCGTGAGGTTAATGATGTCCAGTTAACCAGTGAATACAGGGTGCAGTGGTGGGTACGATAATCACAACCAGTTATGAATCTTAGTGCACCATGATAGACAACATCCAACATCCGCAGGGTGCTTGTAGGAGCATTCATGTATAGAATGTCACCGTAATCAATGGAGGGAAGGAAAGTCACAGATACAAGGCGTTTCCTAGCATTCAGTGTTAGACATGATTTATTTCTGAAAAAGAAACCCAGTTTAACTTTCAGTTTCTTCACTAGGTTTTCCACGTGGAGTTTAAATGAGAGATGTGAATCGACCAGGATACCCAAATATTTATAGGAATCAACAAACTCAATAGGGACACCATTTGAGGAAAAAATCAGAGGAAGATCTGCTGGGACCGACTTCCTACTTGAAAAAAACATCCCTTTTGTTTTTTCAGCATTTAGGACAAGTTTGAGACGGAACAAATCTGACTGGATGATGTCAAAAGCGGATTGCAGTAACTGGAAAGCCTTAGCTACTGTTTTAGCTCGGCAATAAACAACTGTATCATCAGCATAGAAATGTAAGGATGCATCAGGGATGCTCTGACCTACATTAGCTATGTAGATTGTAAAGAGGGTTGGTCCTAAAACTGAGCCTTGTGGTACACCATTTTTAACTGTTAAATAGCTGGAAAAAGTACCGTTATGTTGAACACATTGCCTCCGATTGGAAAGATAATTAGAAAACCAACTGATGGTGTGATCAGAGAAACCGATTTCTGAGAGCTTGAATCAAAAAAGACGTTCAATACAGAACGCTTAGTTTAGAGATTGGTCGATAATTGTTCAGTGAGGTGGGATCACCTCCCTTCAGCAAAGGAAGAACAAAGGCTGTTTTCCAAGCATCCGGAATGGTGTTTTGGCTTATGGACAAATTAAAGATGTGAGTCACAGGGACTGTGATGATATGAGCAGCCAGCCTTAAGAAATAAGGAGGAAGTTCATCTTGACCTGCAGATTTTTTAGGATCAAGATCTTTTAACAGTTTATTTACCTCACGGACTGAGAACGGAGAAAAAGAGAAGGTGTGATTAACTGAGGATTTACTTGTAGGAGGGATTTGATTTGTAAAAGTTTGGTTATTAGATGAAGTGGCTGATTTTCCATTTGTAACTGTGTCAAATAATGAACTAGAAGCAACAAAATGTTTGTTGAAACAGTTCAGGATCTCATGCTTATTTGACACAGGAACAGAATCAACAAGAAGTTGTGATGGAAGGTCAGATGATTGGGGGGTGCCTGAGAGAGATTTGATGGTTTTCCTTTATGGTGAGAGTTACTTATAAAATAGTGTAAATTCATTAAAGTTGAACGTGTTAAGGAGATTAAAGGTCTAACATTCCTTGAAATCATCAGAACATCTGGTCATAGTGGATGTAGTTTTAGATGTTTGAGTCAAACTGTACAGATGACCTTATGAACAATCTCAGGTTATTTTGGGAGATCATTTGTGATCTGTTACCTCTTGAAATATGTTTTGAGGATGACTCTCAGCTACTGCCACATCAGCTGCACTTCAGTATCTGACAGACTCAGAACTTGTGATTTTTGGTTCAGTTAGCTGTGGTGGCCATCTTGAATAGGTTGACTCCCAAAGATAGATTTACTTACAAATACAGTACATTATTACTTTTAGAGACTTTGACTCAAATCAATTAGGGATGCACCGATAAATCGGCCGGCGGATCGATCGGCTCCGATTTCCTTAATTTGGGGAGATCGGCGATCGGCCGATCTTTAAATGAGAAGCCGATTTTATCTACCGATTTTATCTGCCTTAGCAAAGGTTGGAAAATCCTGAAAATTTAGGGTGCATTTTGACCTTTTAACACCTGAAAATCGGTATCGGCCAAAATCGGAATCGGCAGGTCAGACTTTCTAAAAATCGGTAATCGGTGATCGGCCAGAAAATTGAAATCGGTGCACCCCTAAAATCAATCGCTAATTTCAAAACATCACTTGAGAATGTAAAGAATGATTAAAGAATAATTTTCACCCATATCAATGACATTTCTAACTTATTTAGCAGATCTGGTGAGACACGTGAGAAATGGTTCCGCGAGCAGCTCTGAGTCTTGAATGAAGAACTCCTGGAACATGCTGGGTCCAGTTTGTAAATGAGAACTGGTTCTCAAACATTTCACCTGGTAAAATCAAATCAAATCAAATGTCAGAGAGAACAGTTTGAACAGTCTGTTGTGTTCTTCACATCTATGTTCATTCTCTAGAAGTGTTTCAAAACATCTTTCTGTTCTTTAGATCTTTACATCTAAGATCATCACTTTTTTACGGTTCTACATATTTGAAACATTTAACAAAGGTTTGCAGTAGTCCCTCGCTACTTCACTGTTCGTTTATCTTGGGTTTGCTCTATCGCAGATTTTCAAAATAAGATTTGACCTGACTCAGTTGGCTGATTGATGGATGAGCCATGGATTGCTTATTTAAAATAAATTATTTTAAATGATTTTGGACCATGTGTGAAGCCCACAAGTGCAAGGGAAATCTCATGCAGCCAATCAGCTGATTTCCTTCTCTACCACACACACACGCACACACACACACACACACACACTTTTTTATTTATTTATATAAATACAGATTAAAGCAATGAAAATACACAATAATAATAATACAAAATAAGTTCACGGAGTACACATTCAAATAAGTAAATAAATAAATAAATAAATAGAGGTGTCAAGGTTACAGTATGAATTTAGCTATAGGTTTCCACTTAGTTTCAAAGATCTCCATCTTAAATTGTAGTTTTGATGTTGTTTTTTCCATAGTGTAGACCTTTCTAATTCTTTCTCTCCATTGTGTAATATTAGGTGGCTGTGGACTTAACCAAGCAGATGTTATACACTTCTTTGCAATCAAAAGCAGGACCCTGATAAAGTATTTACTGTCTTTGTCTATCCTGTCCAAGGAAATTATTCCTAAAATATATACAGATGTATCTAGTTCTAAGTGAATGTTCAATATATTTTTTATTTCTACTTGTACATTTTTCCAAAACTTTGAATTTTAATAAATAAATAATAAATAATAAAAAACTCGACCACCTTCGGACAATCCCAAAATATATGAGTGAAATCCCCCACCTTTCCACAGTTTCTCCAGCAGAGCTTAGAAGTCTTACCATATTTAGATGTGATGATTGGAGAGATAAAATAACGCATCTTAACTTTCCAGTCAAATTCCCTCCATGTCGGGCTGTTGGTTAATTTGTGTCCAGAGATAAATGTTTCTTCCCAATCCTCATCCATTATTATTATATTAGCCTCCAATTCCCACTTCTCCTTAATTTCCTTATTATTGACCTTGGACTCTTCTTGTAGGCTTTTATATAGTTTTGAGATCAGACCTTTTTTTGACTCGCCTTTTGCTATTGATAATAGAATTTCTTCAGTCTTAGTCATATCTGTTGAGATTTTCTGCCATTCACTATGATTCTGAAGATAATGTCTGAGCTGCAGATATCTATAGAAATCATTTTTTTGTAAATTAAATTCCCATTGGATTTGTTCAAAAGATTTCATTGTTGACCCTTTAAAAAGCTGTTCTATAAATATCAGTCCCTCTTCCGTCCATCTCTCAAACCCTGCATCCATATTAGCTGGGATAAAATCTGGAATCTTAGCTATTTTTACAATTTTTGATATAGTGTCAGGTAAATTAAATTTCTTTTTTATTCTTGACCAAATACTAATTGTTTCCTTAATCCAGTAATTTTGAATCTTGAGTTTTTTCAGAACCACTTTTGTTATAAAGGGCATGGTTTCTAAAGATAATTTTGGGCACGCCCTTTGCTCCATATATACCCATATTGTTTCTTGATCCTTTACTAACCATAGGGCTATGGCTCTCAACTGGGCAGCCCAATAATAATTCTTTAAATCCGGTAATAATAATAATAATAAATTCAATTTATACCGCACTTTTCATTAATAAAAATCTCAAAGTGCTACAACAATAAAAAAAGTGATAAAATCAAATAAAATCAATAATGGTATCAACTAAGATTAAAGACAGAATCATGTGGAGGCAGAATAGGCCTGCTTAAAAAATAAATAAATAAATAAATAAAACAAGTGATAAAATCAAGTAAAATCAATAATACTATCAACCAAGATCAAAGATAAAATCATGCGGAGGCAGAATAGGCTTGCTTAAAAAGAAAAGTCTTTAAACCGCTTTTAAAGTCAACCAGTGACTGTGGAGCTCTCAGGCAGTCAGGGAGGGAGTTCCATAGGCGGGGGGCAGCCACACAGAATGCCCTGTCTCCCATGGTCCTTAATTTGGTTCGTGGAATGTGAAGTAGATTACTGTTCTGTGATCGTAGAGACCGGGTGGATGAATATGGTGCAAGAATGTCCTTTAGATAGTCAGGTGAAGTTCCGTGTAAGCATTGGTGTGTAATGAGAGCAGTTTTGTATTGAATTCTGTAGGTGACAGGAAGCCAATGGAGGTTATGGAGAATGGGTGTAATATGTTCAAATTTACGAGCTCTCAATAAAATCCTTGCTGCACTGTTTTGAATATATTGAAGTTTCTGAAGATTTTTGCCAGGGATTCCAATAAACAGGGAGTTGCAGTAGTCGAGCCTGGAGGAGACAAAGGCATGGACGAGTTTCTCAGCATCGGAAAAAGTCAGAGATGGGCGAAGTCTGGAGATGTTTCGAAGATGGAAGAAGCAGGTTTTAAACAGATACTTAATGGTAAACCTAACCCTCCATTTTTCTTTGAGGACTGAAGCATTTTGAGTTTAATTCTTGCCTTTTTATTTTGCCATACGAACCTTGATATTCTTTTGTCCATCTCTTTAAAAAACGTGTTGGGAATGGAAACCGGAAGTGATTGGAATACAAACAGTAGTCTTGGTAAAGGGCGAGATACACTCGAGCGTCCTCACGATACGCCAATACGCAGCGTACGTACGCCCCGTACGCAGCGTAGCCCCGCGTAGCCCCTCAGGGCAAGTACGCGCAAAAGTATTTTTTTACTACGCATACGCGATCCGCG